>PVJH01032152.1:0-22950 GCA_004026705.1 Nesogale talazaci | reverse complement strand
TTGTTTTCTAGTGAAGAAGAGAAAGAGGTAGTATGCCACACACTATGTTTTTGTCTCAAATGCAGTCCAGTGGGAGGTAATTTCACTGTCACTCTCACTGTCACTCAGTCATCCTCGGGCCAAAGTCAGTAATCATTTACCTACCCAACACCACGTTTCAATAAAGCTGAAGCACACATTACCTTTTTGATGTTGAGAGTGCTGACAATTCATGTCAAGGTTTGATCCAAAGTACAAAGCAATGGTGATGAAAAACATAAAGGTGAAATTACTTCATCTATCTTGTGTCACAGCCCAATTTTTATGGCCCTTGTGATCCCTATCATGTTGTTGCAAGTTACAACACTGAATCAAGCATTGCCAGATTTGAATGGTCAAGCAGATAATAGGCTTAACTTTTCTAAAGGACCCTTTCCTTGAAAGGATTCACTTTCAATTCACTAGAATATAAAGTCCATAATTAAAGGAGAATTGGTCTGCTTTGCTGGTAGAGTCTTGATAGGGCTGTGGATAGATTTGTGGTTCGAGCCAACCAGGCCCTCTTCAGGAGAAGGATGTGGCAGCTTGCTTTTCCTCCTAATAGAGCTGTTATGAGTTGGAATTGAATTGACAACACTGGATTGAGCTTTCTTTTTTGATATATACATACACACACACACACACACACACACACACACACAAGTCAGCAGTTTGAAACTTCCAGAAAGTGGTATGGAGTTTATGTCTGACTCAGTATGGCTTCCCTAGTGAGAGGAATAATTCAATTTCACACCAGCCCAAAGTTGATTGCTACAGACTGGGGTCAGATATACTGAGTTAGTCCAGGTAGACAAGAGAAACAAACTCATAGACATGCATATGGATATAAGGGTATGGTTTATATTCAAGAGGAATGGAACATTGAGAAAGCTTCCCAACCCATTCCAGTTCAAAGTCATAAGTCCGATATTAGCCTATATGCCAGATACCAATCTATAATATCTCCTTCCGACTGACAAAGTCACAGGCCAGTGGGTGCAGAATCCCGGTGCTGGCAGGGGTCTCCCCATGGCTCCTCACTGCCAGGGCTCAGGGTCCATCAACAGCATCCAGTGGTGGTAGAGGCAACTCAGCACTGGCATGCCTCTCCAGGTGGCTTCGTCAGCTCCAGAGGTCCGGTTCCATCAGAGTAAGGCCATGTGGCTTTTCCTCTGGTTCCTCCTGCTCCTGGGACACTGCCATCTTGTCTTGTCCATAGTTCATTGTCTCTGAGACTAACTCCCAACAACTGGGGAGATAGTTTCTCAGCTCTCTGAGGGAAATATCGTGAGATTTCCCAGAAGTCTCAGGAGAAAGTCATGCCCACATGGAGACATCCTTGGCTATCTCCAATGCTATCTCCAGATGTAGACTCCACCTCTACATCTCAATCATGAAATTAACATAAACACATGAGTTGTATGAATTTTAGTTTTAACCTGGTATGCACAAATATGATTTTACTATTGTCCTTGTTTATAAAATTATGTATAGTTGAGAGTTGTGTAAATGTGTCAAGTTAACAAGGTATGGTCTTTGGTAGATCTGTAATTTCATGACAACTTGAAGATATAAAAGTGTAGGGGTGGATTCTTACCAGTCAACAGCTCACAGCCTGATGGTACCTCCTTGTGGGCGTGGCCTATTCATAAGGAGGGTTTTGACAATGCCCTCCTCTCTTTGTCCTCATTTTCCTGTTGATGAGACCTGTGAGACCACACTGAGACCTGTGCAAGCCTTCTGATGCAGTCACCACTGGACCTATACAAGTCTGTACTTCCTGGCCTGTGATTTTCCTAATTTCTGCATCATTTCACATGGCTGTGTGAGTCTGGCGAGGGACGTATGGACTAGTATCAGACTTATACACTGGTATTGGACATATGAACTTGATCTAGGTTGGGCTGGGATTTTTTTCTTGATATACAATTACTCCTTGATATAAACCTCTTTCTTACTGTATATGAGTGACACTGGATTTGTTTCTATTTTCTTTTACTTAATAGAACTTTCTTTTTTAAATTTCATTTTACTGGTGTCTCTTATGTGGATTTGTTTCTTTAGACAATCCAGCCTAAAATAACTATATAATAGCTGATGTATATACAGTATACATAGTATTCCCAGATGTAGGGGAGTATATTTCCAAGTAGTAAGTAAAAGCACACTTATGAAAAAAAATTTAATGTGCTTAGGAACTAATTTCACGAGTATCTTCAAGTATTTCTATCTTTCAGAGAGGATGCTATAAAGAAAGAAGCTTTAGTCACACCTCAAGTGCAGTTTGTTTGGGGTATTTTTCTCACTAGGAGTTGGCCGACTGGCTTAAAATATATAAGTCTGCTTACTTTATATCCCATATTAGCTTTCACGAAAAATCGCCCAAATCCTCAACAATCCATAGGAACAATTGTTCTGTGTCAGAAACAGAGTTGACTGATGAGCCAGAAACCTTTCCCCCAGTTTTGCCAAATTGTAACATCAGTGAAATGATTTTTGAACTTGACAAGCTACTTTGAGCTTGCTTGCCTGACCATGGGGCCATGTGGAGAGTCTCTCCCAAGCTTCCCCAGCCAGTCCTCCTCCTGGATGCTTCAATGGTCTCTTGGCTATCCTCAAGGATCTGGCAAGTGACTTGCCTGCTGTTGCTTCAGGGTTCACATTCAGGGAATGTTTCTTTAATTAGTAGATGACATAAATCTTACATAAGTCAAACTGACTTTCTGGCAAGGAAACCTGCCAGTGTCAGGAAGGAGCAAAATTAGCAGGTTATGCAGTCATCAGGTATAATTCAGAGATGGCAATGCAGGCTGGAAAGAAAGGCAGACCTGGTCCTAGGGAGATAAATCTTTTTTTTCTTTTTTTTTGTAAAGTGAACCATAGGCGAAAGAGGTGGTTTAGAAGGTAGGTGCTGAACTCCAACCCTATTATTCCAAACCAATTCATTGAATTCCATTTGATTTCCATCACGTTAAAGTCAACCATTTTTGTACCCACTTGCAGATGTGTAACTAATGGTATTTGATTACTTCTGTGGAGACGCAATGGAATTCTTGGATGGACAAATGGTGAACTCACTCAGCTTCTTCCTGAGATGTTAAAAATTGTGTCCATCTTCAGGGTCCCAGATTTAGAAGAGACTCAGGATGAAAGGATATCATTGCTGGTGTCTAATGCTGATGAATTTATCTGAGAAGCTGTACTAGAAGAAGAATGCATCATCATGATTAAGGAAGGCTCAATAACAAACTACATTATGCAGATGATACAACCTTGCTTGCTGGTAACCAAAGGCTCTTGAAAGACTTATTGATGACATTCAAAGACTGTTGAGAGATTACAACTCAGTGTAGAGAAAACCCAAATCCTCACATCTGGACCAATAAACAACATTATGATAGGCAGAAAGAAACTTGTCAAGAATTTCACTTTACTTAGATCCACATCAACATACTCATTGAAGCAGCAGTTAAAAATTCAAGTGACACATTGAGTTGGAAAAATGAGCTGTGAAGCACCTCTTTAAAACATTGAAGAGCAATAAATAAAATAAACATTGAATAGCAAAGAAAAAAATCCTTTGCAAACTAGGGTTCACTATGGTATTTTCAGTTATGTAATATGTGTGACAACTGGACCATGAATGAAAAAGATCAAAGGAAAATTGAAGTTATGGTGTTGGTTGGCAAAGAATATTAAGTATATCGGAGACTACTAGAGAAAAGAATAAATCTCTCTTAAAAGAAGTACAGCTGCAGTGATGCAAAAAAAAAAAGTACAGCCAATAAATAAATGAATAAAATTAAAAAAAGAAGTATAGCCTTAGAATTCTCCTTAGATTCAAGGATGGTAACAATCTTCAACTCTGAGACATTGATACTTGTTTTGCAGGTCATGAGAATGGCACCATGTCTCGGCACCAGTGATGTTCTTGGGAAAAAAAGTCTGGGTAGCTTTGGAGCTTTTCTTTCAAAGCACAGCATGTTTCCAGTAAATGTTCTTTTTCTTGGTCAGTCAGAACCTGAGGCACAAATTTCACAGCCACCCTCCTCCCTCCCATTTTCATGAATTTTAATCTTCCACTAACGGAGTTCCAAGATAGTCCCATCTCTACAATGGTCTGCCTTGGTCTTTGAGCACAAGTGCGTAGATTTTGTCAACATTTTCATCCATTAGGGAAGTTGATAGATGTCCAAAACAAGGTTTGTCATCAATCAACATTTCACCCCTTTAGAAATGAGAAATTTCACCACTCATACACGTGAGTTTTCCCCATAGCACTCTTCTTGTAAGCTATATTTAACATCACAATAGTTTCTGTGGTATTTTTCCTGAGCAGAAAACAAAATTTCACAGCCACATACTGTTCTTTTAAATTACCCATCATGAACAATGAGTTTCAAGTGCAACTGTGTTTATGAAAAAAGTCACTGTGACCAGAGAGAACTTTCCCAGGCGATGCCACTGGGCGCACCAGCTCAGAGCCAGTTACTTGATACTCCTCTGGTGGGGAAAACAAAAAGAATATAATGAAAGCTCCACTTAGTGGAGCTTTTATCTGCTTTTTTTTGGGGGGGGTGGGGGTGGGGGAGTGGTAACCTCTGTTGGTAAAATAGAAAGTTAATAAAAATAAGGAAGATCTTTAATGCCTGCAACAGTGGACTCAAGCATAACAACAGTTATAAAAATGTCACAGAATATGGTAGTGTTTTGTTCTGTTGTATATAGGGTTTCCATGCATTAGAGACAACTCCAGAGTGCTTAATGATAACAGAGGGGCCTCGGAAGAAAGGCCCATCAATCCACTTTAAAAAAAAATCAGCCACTGATATCCACAAGGTCTTATAAAAGTTCCTGGAGAATTTTCATTTTTTAATTCAGCTTTTCCATGAACTTTTTGGTATGTCCTGGTACATGGGTCCTCTATAAATTGGAATTTTCTCCACAGCTACTGATTTGTTGTTTTGATTTGAGGGAGAGGAAAAATTTTGCTTGAAAGATTCTTGCAGATACTTTAACTGACTTCCATGCAAGCTATAAGGGAATAATAGCTGTATACTTTCCTTAGAATAATAAGACCTGTCATATATCTTTCTATTTGTTAAGATGGTTATCAGTGATGGTTAATTGTTTCCTGAAGTTACTGAGGTTGACAGTGTCAGGGGTCTCTATATGAATTATCATTTGTGGTTCTTGTATTCTGCACAGAGACAAGAGGCTTATTGTTTACTTACTGATCATTTAAGGGAGGAAAAAAACACGGGTGAAAAGAAAGATTAACAATGAGAAAGGAAAAAAAAATACTGTTTCGATTTGTTTCACTTTGGCAAGAGATCATTCATGGAATTTACTCCGTCACAAATGATTGTGGAACATAGTCCCCAAACATGTCTCTTCCAGTGATTTCTGTGTTTCGTGATCTGAAGGAAATCCTGCAAACTTGTTATCTTAGGAGCTGTGGCCTAGGTTCAGATTCATATCGGTCAGTATCTATGAACTACAGAATGAAGCACTGGCCAGTCCTGCATCATCCTGACAAGTGGGAGGTTGAACCTAGGGTAGCAGTTACTGTGCCAGCCCATTTCCTTGAGGGTCTTCACACATTAAAAAGCAATTAAATCTACTCCCCGTTTTGATTAATGATATATCTAAATAATGATCATATTTAAATAATGATCATGTTTAATAACTAATTGTTTCAATAGTGAGTGACTGTAAATAACCACACTGGAAATGGGGCATTCCCCTTAGCTTGTCGAGGATTATCCTAATCGCTCCTGAATCCTGATGTCTAAAATTATGGTGTTAAAGGAATATAGATGAGAGCATGGGAACCGTGGATCTAGTGCAGACTTCTCTCTTTATAGATGAGCAAATCAACTTAAATAAATCAGAACATTTGGTCAAGGATATTGGCAACAAGGTGAGACTACAATACAAGTCTTTTCTCTCAGCAATTAATTTTTTTTTAAAAAGTTGCATTGTCGAAAACATACACAACCGAACATGCACCAATTCCACAATCCCCACAGTTAGACACAGGTGATCTCCTTCAAGTTGTGCAGCCACCCTTGTTCTCCTTTTCCAAATTGTTGTTCACTTCGTAAGAAAAACTCACGTTCCTCTGCTTCCTCACTGTTGTCACTTTGAGCCCGGATTGGATAATTCTTTACAAGCCCACAATGCTCGAGGCACGTCTGAGAATTTTGTTCCAAAAAGATGCCAATCAGGGGTCAAAATCAAACCTATTACAAATGTAAGAGGTAATTAAAAAGTGAGGTCACGGGTTAAAAGAAAAAGAGACTCATCGGCTTGATGATGAATGGCCAAAGGCTATCAGCCTCCCTAGTGAGGAAGCTAGAGGAAAAAAGCCAAGCCTGTCGCAAAACAGAAAGAGCATGCCCTGTCTGGGAGGAGCAGCTAACTCTCCCTTAGCTAATGGTGCTATGCTGGCATCTGCATTCAACATGGTCACATCTTTGCGCTTTTTTCCCAAACAAAAACTCCGGAAAAGGTTTTCTTGGAGAGTAAAATCTCCCCAAGTCCAAGGGCTGCCAATGAATTCAAATATTAAAAAGTGTTTTTTGAGTCAAGATGTTAAGGCTCAAACAGAATATACCTATGAGGTGCTATTTTATAGCTACTGGTGAAAATATTCAATATCTGAACAGAAGGTGTTTGTGGTAACAAAATGTATCGAATCCCTCATATACACTTTGAAATCTGACAATGGAAATACAAGTATTTAATCATAGAGAAGAATTTTAGAATGGGAAAAAAATTGGCACATTTGCATTATAGCATTAGAAAAAACTTCGGCATATACCTTGGGCTGTTAGATGAACAAGCAAATCTGTCTTGGAGAGAGTACCCAAGCCAAAAGTTGAACGCACTGCTATCCGGCTGATGGCAACTC
Source organism: Nesogale talazaci (assembly GCA_004026705.1). Taxonomy (NCBI): domain Eukaryota; kingdom Metazoa; phylum Chordata; class Mammalia; order Afrosoricida; family Tenrecidae; genus Nesogale; species Nesogale talazaci. Next base: position 16,016 of record PVJH01032152.1, on the reverse strand, counting down.
AGATTGACACTACAGGGCAGGGTCGAACTGCCCCTGTGAGTTTCCAAATCTGCACCTCTTATCAGAGTAGAAAACTCTGTCTTTCTTCCAAGGAGAAACCAGTGGTTTCGAATGGCTGACCTCACAGCCCAAGGTGTAACCACTAGCCACCAGGGCTCCTCTGAAAAAAGTACGGATGCTCTTCCAATGGGAGGGCGGTGAGGCTGCATCTCCTGTACTTGAGGCATTGGCAAAAGAACCAATCCATGCAGAAGGATACATGCTGGGCAAAGGAGACGAGAGTCGGTGGAAAAGGGACGACTCTCGGGGAGACTGATGCACCCAGCAGGTAGGACAATGAGCTCAACTACAACAACAGTGGCAAAGATGGTGGCGAACTGGACCACATTTCCCTCTGTGATACAAAGGTTATGGTGAGTCAGAGCCAGTGGACTGTCCCTCAGGACAAGAAATTATATCCATAGATCAATCTATTCCCTCCCCCTTTCAGTAATCTGAGAAACGCTCGTGTCCTTACTGGGTGAAACACAGAACAGGGTTTTGTGGGAGGAACTCAGTAAAACAGGGTAGTCGAACACAATTTGGAGGGCTAGCAAGTGGAATTTTATAAAGTTTAGGCTTGGTAAAGTGATCAGATTTTAAGTGGGGCACCATTGACCCATTGGGGGTGGGGGTGGGGGTGGGGATGGTTCTTGATTAAAAAATTGGTCTATGTGGAGCAAGAAAAATTTTACTAGAACACAAAAATAGTTTGTAATATATTTATTTTAATTTTAAAATGCCACGGGACATTGTTAAATTGTTAAAAGCAGGACGTCTGGTCACCTTAGTATAGGTTTTCGACCTAGTTATATATTAGAACTACCTGATCTGAACCCCTGAATCTTCTGAATTCCCAGCCTGAATTACTATCCACAGTCAGTGAGCGATGGATAAAATATTGTTTAGCAATAGTTATACCAGACTGAAAATTCCTGGAGTATGTATAATATAATGGCTTCTGGAAACATTGTGAAGCCCTAAGTGGTGCAAATAGTTAATTCTTCTGTAAGGTTGGCAGTTGAAGTCTATACAGAGACACCTCGGGAGAAAGACCACCTGCTTTGTACTTCCCTAAAGCCAAACACGGATAACCTTGTGGGGCATCGTTCTGTTTGGACACAAATGGAGTCACCACGAGTGTGTGTGTGTGTGTGGGGGGGGGGCGGTTGTGAACTGGAAGGGCAATTTGTACACAAGGAGCTTCCACAGGCTGTTTTCTTGTCAGGTGCCACCAAGTCAGTGCCAACTCATAGTGATTCTATGTACAACAGAATGAAACATTACCTGGCACTGTGACAGCTTCACAATTGTCCATATGTTTGACCCTGTTGGTGTCAATCATTCTCTTTGAGAGCCTTTGTGTTTTTTTGCTGCCCCTTCTATGCCTCAAGATAGAAATAGGGAGGTGGGAATAGCAGGACTGTGGATGGAGGGTTTCACGTTAGATAGGAGAGTAGCCTGGTGTCTTAGCTTCATTAAATGACCGTGAGGTCCAGGCTGGGTGGGTGGCTTGGTGGTTCACAGGTGAAGAGTATAAGGATCTCGCAATATTTGAGTCTATAAATATTCTGATGTATAGATTTTTGGAAGAAGCAAAGGGAACGAGGGGCTTAATTTTTCAGTCTGACTCAATAATCTAGAGGATACTATTTAACTTTGTTATCCCACAATTTGCTCATCTGTTAAAAGAGGTTAATATTGATGTAACAGCAGTTTGAAACTTGATGGAAACAGTTTGAAATGCTTGACTGACGACTGATGCAAAATGCAAGTATTATGATTTTCAAGTTTGTTATTTTGGTATGGTGAGTGCTAAAAGGAGTTTCTTGGAGAAGTCTTGTTTTTCATACATCTAATCAGAAATGTTCAATTTCTGTACACACCAATAGACAGCTACAACTGGGAAAATGATTCTGTAATTCCACACATTTCTTTGACAAGTCACAAATGGATTTTAGTGACCAGCTGGAGCTTGTATGTTAAATTCAAATAATTCATCCTTGGTACAGTTATTTTTTACATTTCCTTGCATTAGAAAAAAAATATGCTGCCTACCATTACACATTGTAAAAGTGATGCGTTATATCATATCTATTTGGAGAGGATATTGCATGCTAAATGTATAAATTGAAAATATCAATGAATTCAACAATATGTGTCTTCTTTGATTGGTTGGGGTCCAAACCTTCTTTGGATATTTTAGGTAGCAGGCCTGCTAAAATCATCAGGGAATTTTCTTATCTCATAAACTCCAGGGAATGTAAAATGGAGATGATGGGCTGACTATTTTCCAGGTGCTCAAATGGAACCTATCTATTGGAGCTTACATTGACCCTGGATTTTTTCCCTCTTTTCCCTAAACCATTAGCAACAACATAGAAACAGACCTTCAATATAGTTAGCACACACTTCTTTTTCAGGAAATATGTTTTCTCTATAAGTAAAAGTGTATTTTCACTTTGGTTGAGTTCTTGTGTCAATTAGCAGTCCATTGAACAAAGGAACATAGTTTGGACTCATTTTATCAGTATGCTTTTATGGAAATGAACATGTGAATACACTCTAACACCTTGCCTACCCCATCAACTGTTCCCCTTTCATACATGCGTGCGCGCGCGCGCGCACGCACACACACACACACACACACAGGTATTGATTGGGTGACATATTTCCACATGACTAGAATATGATTGCTATTATCACATTAGGTGGTGGATTGACAGACAAGAATGTTTTCTGTTTTTGCACTTGGACCTTGACTAAATCAACATAGAATTTCTTCTGACCTAATTAATCTTAAGTTAAGCATGCCTTCTATTTACTGTGATTACCTCATCAGGCACACTCTTTTAGTATCTGTTTTTCCTCATGGTGAGAAAGGTTCCCTTTTACTTCAGAAGTTAGTTTTGCTCCTGTTAAACTCACTTGTTTGGCCATTTCTATCCAAAATAAATACCGATTTCTCACCTACTAACTGTTGAAGGCCGAGTTGTGTCTTCAAATGTGGGTGCAGAACTCCCTGTGCAGACATTTGACTTCAGTGGGAGCTATGAGTCTTTGAGGGCCCGATTTGACTCTGTGTTTGTGCTCGGTATATAAGTATTTATATAATGTTTTCATTTCCTGACCCGCTCAGTATCATTTCTTTGGCAAAATATATTCACTTCCCTCACATTTTCCCCATCTGTTAATTCCTAAGCCTGTCAATTCCTTTGCCTACTTTCCTTTGATATTTTCTATGACTGGATATCTTTTTTCCAAGGACAATACGTGGACACACATACACGCCACATTTACATTCCTGTATACACAGCCCGAGGAGACACGGTGGCTAGGGGATTGCATGCCGGGCTGCTAGCCACAAGATTAGCAGTTGACAACTTTCACCCTCTCCTCCGGAAGCAAGATGAGACTTTCTATTCCTCCTTTCAGCAATCCACCAGGGCAGTTCTACTGTAGCCTACAGGATTCCTCTAGCTTGGAATCAACTCCATGGTGACGAGTTTTGAGTTTGCTATACAGAGTGTGTGTGTGTGTGTGTGTGTGTGTGTAGTGTATACATACATATATATTTGTAGTTTCACAAACCCCAAGGGTCAGTTCTACTGTACGAGTCAGGCTGCCCTGCGTCAGAATCAAGCTGGCGGCTGTGGGTTCAGGTCTGGATGCACAGTATGTCCATCCTCTAGGAGAATGTTTTATTATTGCATATAGAAAAATAGACATATGTGTTTTGATTTTAGCCTTCTACATAGCTGCATGGTGTGTGTGGCTTATCTGTCTTTATGATTCTGTGACCTGTTGTACTTTACATCTGCACACAGATAGTATGATGTCTGTACTTCTTAATTTCAAAGGAGAGCACATGGTATGATAGAGACCTAATGATCTGAACTTTCTTCATTTTCCTTCTTTCGGTCAGATTCTGATCTAGAACTGGAAAGATTTTCTGTTTGTCTTTAGGCAAATTTGGCTTTGTGTACCCTTTATAGTTGAAAGCATTGCCAGTTTAATATCTTGAACAAATGATAATGTTCAAGAAAGCTAGTTATCAAGCATCTGTAGACTCATTCTGGATTCACGGTGGGTATTTGAGACACAGCAAATGAAAAGTCCCATTTTAATATATTTGCCTGCTCTTGTTTCCTCACTTGACTTCCCAATCTAATTTCTTTGCTGCCGAGGGTTCTCACTCATATCACCATTTAAAATTTAAAAGCAATATATATTTAAATGCAAAACAATGTGCTTATATGGCAACTCTGCCACAGTGGGAAGGAAGACTGTGGGTTTCATTTCAAAGAGTTCTGGATGGTCTCCTGAGTGGTGAAGCCAGAAGTAAAAACTGTCAGATAATTCCAAATGGCTGAAAAGAAAACAAATATTACTCCCTTTTTGATCATGTCCTGTATCTTTCCACAGTAGAGAATTCTTTGTGTGTGCATTTGTCCTTTGGCGTCTTTCTTTTGAGTGACCATGGTTACTGTGAATAGTACAGAGAGCAACTTCCAAATTTATCTTAGCAGCAGGAGAGGTCATAAGTTACTTATTTTCACAGTTGGAGAAAACTGAGAAATTCTATTTGTAATGTGCATTCAGTTTCAGTTTTCCTTAAAAAGCCTCCCTTTTGCTGCAAAACACCCTTTGGAAATTATGTTGTTCTCTACAATGGCAATAGAATTCAATGGAGAGTTTTGTACTCAGCAGTCCATCATATCTATCCATTCAGGGACACCACAGTATGGTGATCAATTACATGGAATTTACTGCTTGTATAACCTTACCACAAAGGTTAACAATGCAGCAAAAATATGAAAAGCTAATAAAAATGGAAAATGTTTTATATGATGCAGTCTGAATATTTACCAAGACTGTTTGTATGCTTTTTAATAGTAGTTTTTAGAATACACAAGTAAGTTGGTGCCTGGGGTCAATAGTCAAGAGTGTTTCCAGCAAATACCAAATTATTCTGGCAGTGAAATAGGAGAATAGACTGCAAAATGTATAACTCAGAATATATCCATTTCAAAAGCCCATGCCTTTGTTTATATATGACTTAAAATTAATATTCTGCTCTTTTCTCTGGAAGCAATGCCAGTAGTTAAATGCACTGAATATCTATTTGCCTGGCACACATTTTTCCTCTCTTAGAAATTTCTGAACTGACATGAAGTGATGTGTGTATATGTGATAATGAGGCAGATGTGTACAAATCTACCCCATGAGTGAGGGCCATCCACAGCCTTGTAAACTTATTTGTATGGAAAAAAAAGAAATTATGTAATTTAAAAAATATTCCAGAGACAGTCTCTGGAAAAGGACATCCTGTTTGGACAATGAAAAAGAGAAATGATTTCTATAAGGTCCATTGACAGAGTGGGTGCGTCAATGTGCTCCACCATAACAACCATAGAGATCATGCCAGCCTGGGCAGTGTTTTGTTCCTTTGTGTTGTATGTGTATGGGTTGCTATGTAGAGGATAGCTTCTAAGAACAATAGGAATTCAACATAATGATATTTCTCTGCAAGTTCCTTTTAAGTGAAATATACTTTAATATATTATTGATCCCACAGATGTACTAGATCTAGCTAAAGGGTTTTTTATTTTATTGTAGTATATATGTATATATACATATATATAAAACAGAAAGCATGCCTTTTCAACTGTTGTAGCGTACAATTCAGTGACATTAACCTCACAATGTCATGCGACCATCATCACTACCTATTTCCCCAATTCTTTCATTGCCTTAAATTGGAACCCTCCCCATTTAATAATAACTTCCCATCTGCCTTCCATTCATGGTTAGACTCATTTACTTCCTTTCCTATGCATTTGCCCACTCCAGATATTGCAAGCCAGCTGGATTTTGCAACATATATATTTTGTATGGCTTGTTTCTTTTATTTAACATATGTTTTTCAAAGTTCATTCATGTCATAGCATGTATTCATTTCTTTATATGACCAAGCAATAGCCCATGGCAAGACCACATTTTGTTTATTAATTTGGTGATGGGCACTTGGTACTTTCCACTTTGGGGCTATTGTGAGTAACATTTCAGTGAATGCTGGTGCACGGTTCTCTGCTTGAGTCCCTGTTTTCAGTTCTTTCCTGCCAATAAGGGAAATTCTAATTACTGTATTTTTTTATTCACAAGAAAGGAAAGCAAGATTTTGTCTAACAATATTTCAGATATGCTATGAGGAGGGAGTAGTCCTTGGGAAAGGACGTAATTCTTGGTAAAGTTGAGGGTCAGAAAGAAGTAGAAATTCAATGAAAAACCCTTAACAAAATGGGTTGTCATAGTGAGCTCCGACCTGGCAGCAGTTGTGAGGCGGGTGCAGGTCTGGGCAGTGTTTCCTTCTGCTGCATCTGGGTCGCTATGAGTCAGTACTTTGTGGATGCACCTAACAACAGTAACACATCTTCATTAGATAGTTGACATTTTAAAATATCAGTAGTTTTCAAAATTTCAGGAAACTGAAAAGAGACATAGAACAATCGACTTCATCAAGAATTAGCCCCAGTGCTTCTGCAGATTTCAGAATCAACTCTTCAGTATTAACATAAACCTGAAAGCAAGCTCAAATTCCATCAAGAGAAGTCCACATGTACAGTCACCATTTGTGTTTTTTGAAAAAAAGGACCTTTCAATGCAGAAGTCCTTGGTTGTCCAAAATTCTTTCATGTGATCCTCAGTTCTGTTTTCATTGTCAAGGCCATATTTTCTAACTAATGTCCCTTATCTTTGTTTTCAATTTTTTTCACTCCAATAGTCAACAAATTATCACTGCATCTTGATTTCATGTTTGATCAATTTCCAACTGAAGATTTTGTTAAGATTCTTCAATTGCTTCATTGCTATCTTAATAAGCGATGTATAAATTTGGGGGGGTGTGCATCACTGCCCCCTGGTGGTGGGAGTAGGAGCCCAACCTTGCTCCTGGAGAACGCTGCTGGATTTGAACCTCCATCCCAGTGGCCCGCAGTCCCGCGCACAACCACTACGCCACCGGGGCTCAGCCGCAATGTATAAATTTGAATACTATTTGTAGCGACTTAAGTTCTTTGTACATAAATAGATATTATCCTATCACAGACAGCATTGTACTTGAAGATTGATTTGGAAATGTCCTCTTTGACAATGAATGCAGCTATTGCTCTTGAATTTGTCATTCTTAACCAAAATAGCCTTATAACTCTCTTAATCAAGATGGCCAATATCAATTCACTTCGGCTCATTCCTGGATTGACACTGTAGCTGCAACAGTGCACTCAGGCATGGGAACAAATGTGAGGATGACCTGGGGCTGGGAAGTGTTTCCATCTGCTGTGGGTAGGGTCACGTGGGACTTGATGTTATCTAACAGCAATCATGCCTGGAATTTGGATGCTGTGCATTCCATTTCATTTCTTACTTCCAATTTCTCCTGTTGTCTGCTTCCTATATTCCACGTTACAACTAGCCATACATTTTTTAGCAGCTATTTCTTCTCATCTTACCTCATGCCCCTTTTGTGACGGGAGGTTCTGAAATCCTATTTCATCCATGTCACCATGATTGAAGGTGCTGTGAGAAGACAGCTCCTCCTGCGTCATACCAAGAATGCTGCCAACCCGAGGTGCTCACCTTCTGGCATGATATCTGAGAGTGCGCTACTGATATTCATCCAGTTTTCATTAAAGGCCACTGTTCTGCTGCTATTCGTAACGTTTTCAGTCAATAGTTCTTCTGAAACGGAGAGCCTGTTCTCTCTTAAGTTCTGCTGTTACTCTGGAAGCTCTACTGAAACCTGTTCCCTTTTGGTGATCCTGCTGGCATTTGAAATACCAGTGACATAGACTCCAGCCACACAGAAGTCACCAAAGTATGACAAGCTGACAGACAAGAGGTGAATTAGAGATCTTATATTGAAGCAGCATCATAACAAATGGAGAAAAAATTATAGATGTTAAGGGGTTTATGCTACTTGGACCAATAATCAATGTTCATGGACATAGCAGTTAAGATATATACATATATAGATATATACACATATACTAGAGAAATATGCTCAATATATATTCTATAGGGAGATACGCTATAAAAGATCTCTTTCTAAAATGTTAAAGATGACTAAGGTACAAGTCAGACATACTCTTTTAAATCACTTCATATTTATGTGAAAACTGGACAAGAGGGCAGAACAGGAGGACAAAAGAAGAATTCATGCACCTGAATTGTGGTATATTCATGAAAAATAATAGATATACCATGAACTGCAAAAAGACTGACAAATGAATCAGCAATAGAAGAAATGAAAACAAATGTTCCTCAGAAAAGAGGCAGCAAAAGTTTCTCAGGTTTACATTGAACACATCATCAGGAAAAATCAGCCCTTATAAAAGAACACCAAATTTGCTAAAAGAAAGGATGAGTTGAAATGAAGGAAGCCCTTAATTAGATTGACACAAAAATCACACACACAAAATGTTTAGATGTATTAAGTATCATGAAAATGGTATGGCTCTATTCGTGTTATTTTTGTTAGATATAGGTTGACTGACTCACTTTTCTCTTTTGAGTGAGTGATGGGTTTGAAATGCCCACTTTTTGATTAGTAGCTGTGATGGGTAGGTTTGTTATGCCAACATAGCCACAGAAGATTGGTGGGTCTGTTGTGACGGCACAGCCAATGAACATGCGGGATGAATTGAAGAGCAGAGATAGGAAGGGCTCGGCAAGTCCCGCCCTTTCTCTTGCTTCTGGATCTTCGGACCAGAAAGCTGCCTTGTTCGTTCTGTTCCTCGACCTCCAAGCAACACTACCCGTGGGACACCTACTCGCAGACTGTGTTGCTGTAAGTTGAGGAACCTTCAAGCCCTACTTTGTCACGCTCCTGGGATATACATCTATTGAGCTGGGGACTGTTGGACTCTGTCATCTGGCTGACTGTTGGTGACTGTTGGTGACCTGCTCTGCTGTTTGCTGCCTGTAACCAGATAGCCTGGATTGCTCTACAGAGGACTACTCAGTGGCCCCCAAGATTTGAAGGACTGCCAGTCTTCTAGTTGCCTCACGCAAGTGAGTTGCACCGAGTAATCTGTATTGCTTTATAGTTAACTTTTTCTTTCTTATCTTATATACCTTTCTCAATATATAAATATATAAAAAGAATTGCTAGTGTCCTGAATTTTATTTCTCTAAGAGAATCCTGTCTGACACAGTAGCCGGATGCCTAATCCACAGAACCATTAGGACTTTTTGCTCCTTTTCTAAAGATAGTTATTTTCCTACAAGTGCTTGAAGTTCATATATACACATACACACAAATTGAAACCTAAATTTCTTGGGGATTTTTTCTTGATAATGATGTAAAATGACTTTACTATATAGGTCTTGCCATGATGATATTGATATTATAAAAGCCTCAACATTTTATTGAGGGCTTGTACAACTCTTGTGAAAATCCATATATCAATTGCATCAAGTGCATTTATACATATATTGCCATCATTATTCTCTAGACATTTATTTTCTATTGAGTTTTTGATGACAGTGCCTCTTCACTCCACCCCACATCATAGCCCCTTGATAAATTATACATTATCATTTTCATATCTCACCGTGACTGTTGTCTCCCTTCCCCCCTGGTTTCTGTTGTCCATCCCTGTGTGGAGGTAGGGGTGCAGTTATGTGTCGATCATCATGATCAATTCCTCCTTCCTCTCCTGCTCTCCACACTTCCCCCTGCCCTCCTGGTATCACTTCTCCCATTCCTGTTCTTGGATTCCATGAGCTTTTCTCTCTTATTTGTGCCTGTGCACATGCCCCAATCTAGCCTGTAGTGAAAAGAAGTGCTAGAGTCATGAGGAAGCCACAAGGAACCAGAAGAGTATTGTGTTTCATTGGTGCTTTACTGCACCCTGGTTGACACATTTCTTCTCTGTGACCCCTTTGTGAGGGCACACCCCATTGTCTATAGATGGAGTTTGGGTCTCTGTTCTGACGCCCCTCATCTCAACAACATGCTTTGTTTGTTTGCTTGTTTGGTTGGTTGATTGTCTGGTTAGTGTCTTCTGATTACATGGTCCTGGTGGCACCTCATTGTCACACAGGCTGGTATGCTTCTTCATGTGGGCTTGTTGCTTCTCTGTTCAGTGGATGCTTGTTTAACTTCAAGCCTTTAAGATCCCAGATGCTATATCTTTTGATAGCTGGGCACCATCAGTTTTCTTTGCCACATTTGCTTATGTACCCATTTTATCTTCAGCAGTCCTGTCAGGCAAGTAAGCATCTCAGAATGCCAGGTTATGAGAACAAAGTGTTCTTGAATTGAGGGAGGGCATGAGTAGAGGCCAGAAATCCACCCACAACATCTGCATATTGCCTTATAAATATATGTACATGGAAAAATATATGTACGTGGGTCCGTGCCTCCATTTATATGAATTAATGTATTAATACCATAACACTCATGCTATACCTCTATCCATATCCTTGCTTCCCCAGACCATTCTTCTGTTTCCTTTCACCTTCCTCCTGCCCCAATATTGTGATGTTAGCATTCAAGCTGTCCAATCTTCACTAGACAATTTTCTAAATGTAAATATTGAGCATGTTCTTTGGCTAAAAAACTCAGAGTTCGCCTCCATTCCATGGGTTTTGTAATCCATTTTCCACTAATTCAAAATGGCATGTTCAAAATACATTAGATTCCTATGTCCTGCTTAAAACTGTATATTATATTGCATTGATTCCCATTCCTCCACTAGTATCACAATGTTAAATTATTGTACCTTTAGAACACACTTTTTGTTTTAAGTTCTTGTTTATTTACTTTTTTTGCATGGCATTTGAAACCAAAGTACCTTGTTCCAAATGTAATCCAATTGGTAATTAAATCAATATTACCTTTAACTTAGCACTCAAAAAACTCAACCAGTTTTCACCTTTTAAACATGTGCTAGTGTGTCCTACTTGTTTCTATATAAATTTCAACGATATCGCTTTATGGTTATTTCTTCATACTTTGTTGCTGATTTTGGTAAGAAGTTCAGCAACTCTGTTTTTACTGGGATAGTTCAGTCTATGTCTTTCATTTGCTAAATCTATATAGATATTTTCAGAAAGATAAGTAAGCATTAACTAGCGTATGGCTTTTAATTATTCTCTCATTAGTGATGGCTTGTCTGTCTCATATAAAATACTCCATATTCCCATGATTTTGGAACATCTTGTTCTAAGCAGACATCTTAATTCTGTCAAATATTTTCTTTTTTTGGTACTATGAGATGGAACTGACTTGACAGGAAGTACCAAAAACAGATTATTGATACACTTAGCCCAAAAACTGCCTGTGCAATGTCTACCTTCATTGTCCCAATCTAGGGCTCAATAAACACTTCAAAAGTCATTTCCTCTTTTGAAGCCATTAGGCAATTGTCTTTGCATATGAACATAAAATGGGTTTTAAAATAAAAACAAAAAACAAAAACAAAGACCTTGTGAGGAAAAAAAAGAGTAAACAGCATTTTTTTATATTTAAATCTCCACTTGTAAACTTAGCATGTAGAGAAAAGGAAAGCATGAATTATGGCAAATCAATGTTATAACTGCTCTTTTCTAAGATTCCACATAAGAAATTCCCTAATAATGGGACAGTGGTTCCAACAGAATGGTGCTAGATTTTAAGATAATTTTTTACATTTATTTTGTTTCAAATAGTGTGCATGTGCAAACTGTGCATTTTATATATTCACTGGGCATGATGAGCACCCTTCTAGAGACTGAGGAAAACCTAGAGTCCTTAATTAGTCTCCTTCAGGAGACTTGGAATTAATGGGTTTTAATTTCCTGTGAAGGACACAGACTTTTATTTGAAATCTCTTTCCTACTTACCCTTAATTTAACCTAACCTCATATTTCATCTTTTCTTATATACCTTTGTGCCATTACATCTGGCATAAAACAATTATCAACATTGAATATTTAAAGAGGAGAGTAGGATGCAAATCTCATTTTTAGACACAGGCTTCTGTAGATTTAAAGAAAAAATAGAACACTTCAGAGTGTATTGAAGAGCATTGTTCAAAGAGTAGGATAAAATATGCAAGAGTAAAATATGAGAAGGAAGATAGAGTCAAAGGATAAGTCAGTACTTTAAAATGCCTCACTGATGCTAATGTAGTGATGGTTTTACAGAAAAAAAATGTATGGAATAGCTGAGATCACTAACCTTTTGGTTATTTGAACTAGTGAGTCTATATTACTGATGTAAAAACCTAATGCAAGGTTTTGGTAAAGACTGATTAGTTAATTGGCTAATTCTACAAGGTGATTAACCAATTCCCCAGAGAGAGGTAGGCAGTTTGGGGAGATGTATTATTTTTTTTAGAACCTGATAGTACCACTTAACTACTCAAACACAAAACCATTTAAATGCTTTTTAGCACTCAAAAGGAAATTTTAGATAATATACATAATCAGCTTTAATGATTTGTTCAGCATGACAGGGGGGTTTGATGGAGGTCGAAATTGTGATGGGTCAGAACAGGCCATGTAAGAAGGAGGGAGCAAGCTCCATCTTGGAGCAGGAAAGCAGTTCCAGGAGCAGATTGCCATAAGAAATCAGTATTAAAAATAATTTCCAAGATGAATCCAAGACCAACAACTAAGAGTAAATTCAAGAATGAGGATTTCTTGCTTGCAAGGAGATTCAGTGAAGAAGACTCTTCCACAGTGAGGTTTTCCATATTATGCATCTAAAAGATACTTTTATTGGGGGCTCTTATATCTTTTATCACAATCCATACATTTCTCCAATGTGTCAAGCACATTTACATATATGTGGCCATCATCATTTTCAAAGCATTCTCTTTCCACCTGGCCCCGGATATCACCTCCTAATTTCTTACCCCTCCCTCCTCCGCCTGCCCTCCCTCATGAACCCTTGATAAGTACTAGATGATTCTTTCCAAATCTTACGCTGTCCTCCATCACCTCTCACTCACTTTTACTTATTTGTCTCCCTGAGAAGGTGTTCTAGATCGATCCTGTGATTGATTTTCCCTTTATCACCCCACCCTCCCCTAATCCTTCTGGTATCTCTGCTCTCATTGTTGGCTGTAAGGGATTTATCTATCCTGGAATCCTTCTGTTTCAGGCTCTTATCTGTAGCAGCATGCATACTCTGGTCTACTCCAATCTGTAAGGTAAAGTTGAGGCATGATAGTGGGGTGAAGGAAGCACCAAAGAGCTAGAGGAAAGTTGTGTGTTTCATCGGTGCTATACAACACCCTGACTGGCTTGTCTCTTCCCTGTGACCCCTTTATGAGGGGATATCCAATTATCTGCAAATGAACATTGGATCTCCACTCCATGTCCTCCCACCCCATTCACATTGAGTTTGATTTTGTTCTGGGTCTTAGATGCCTCGTACCTGATCCCATCGACACCTCATGATCACAGAGGCTGGTGTGCTTCTTCTCTGTGGGCTTTGTTGCTTCTGAACTAAATGGTAGCTTGTCTATTTTCAAGACTTTAAGATGGCAGATGCTGTTAAATCTTTTGATAACTGGGCACCATCAGCTTTCTTCACCACATTTGCTTATGCAGCCATTTTGTTTTCAGCGATCCTGTTGGGAAGGTGAAGGTGACAGAATGCCAGACAGCATCGGTTTAAAGGGTTAAATGTGGTTTTGTCATAATCACAAAACAATATTACACACAAATAAAATGCTGCTGAATATCATTCAACAAGAGTAGCAACAGTCCATTCAGAAGAAATTGCCAGGATTTTGAATTGGATTCAAGGAGGAAGAAGAACAAGGGATATCATTTTGAAATCAGATAACCCTCGGTTCAAAGCAGAGAATAGTTTTCTGCTGTTCTTATGTTGGATGGGCACAGTTCCAACCCATAGCAAACCTGTGCACAGAAGATGAACACTGCAGGATCCTGCATCATGCTCACAGTGGTCCCTAGGCTGGAATTCATGATTGCAGCCACTGTGTCAATCCATCTCATTGAAGAGCAACTCATTTTTACTGCCACTCCACTTTACCAGGCATGATGTCCTTCTTCTGCAACAGGTCCCTCCTTACAAGATGCCCCAAGTACATGTTGAAGATAAAGACTCACCATCCTTGACTCTATGGATCACTAGCCGTATTTTGTCTGAGACAAATCAATTTATCCATTTAGCAGTCCAAGGTACTTTCAATATTCTTCTCCAACACTACCATTCAATTGCATTCGATTCTTTTTCCGTCTTCCTTATTAAAAATCTGACTTCCATATGCAAAAGAGGCAATGAAAAATACCACGGCATGGATGAGGACACTTTCATCCTCAAAGTAGCATTGTTGGTTTGCCATACTCTAAAGAGTATGTGCAGCAGATTTACCTAACACAATGCTTTTTAAAAAAAATCTCATGTTCTGCATCTATGATCATTGATTATGGTTCAAAGCAAGACAAAATCTTGGATGACTTCAATCTTAATTTATCATGGTGTTACCTTTAGGTTCAGTTTTGAGAATTTTGATTTTCTTTCCATTGAGTTGTAATTCATACTGAGAGCTACCATTCTTGATCTTCATCAGCAAATGCTTAAGTTCCTCCTCACTTTTGGCAAGTACAATTGTGTCATCTGGAATTCAAGGGTTGTTAATAAGCCTTCCCCTTATTTTGGGTGCCATTCTTCTTCATAGAATAAAGTTTTCCTGATTATTTTCTCAGCATATAGATTGGGTATATATGGCGAGAGAATACAATCCTGACACATACCTTCCTGATTTTAAGCCATGCAGTATTCCTTTGACCTATTAAAAAACTTTTTCTTGATTCATCTACAAGTTCCCCATGAGCACAAAGTAATGCTCTGGAATTCCAATTCATTTCAAGAATATTCATAGTTTATTATGGCCTACATAGTTAAATGTCTCGGAAGAGTCAATAAAACACAAGTAGATATCTTCCTGGTGTTCTCCGTTTTGAGCCAACATCCATCTGCCATCAATAAAGATATACCTCGTTTCACATATTCATCTGAATCAAGCCTGAACCCCTGGCAGTTCCTATCAATGGACCACTGCAACTGCCCTTGGATGATACTCAGAAAAATTTTACCTGCTTGTGATATTGGTGATATTGTTCTAAAAATTGAGCACTCTTTAGAGTCCCTCTTCTTGGGAATGCGTACAAATATTCAATTGACCATGTAGTGTCTTACAAATTTCCTGGTATAGATAAGAGAGTATTTCCAGTGCTTCACCAGGCTTATGAAACATTTCAATTTGCATTCCATGAATTCCTACAGCTTTGTTTATGGCCAATGCTCTCAGTGCAACATAAATTTCTTCCTGCAATATCATTGGTTCTTGTTTTTATGCTATTTTTTGAAATGGTGGAAGGTTCATTAGTTCATTTTGATTTTGGATACTTTCCATCACCTCTTAATGCTTCCTGCCTCATTCACATTTTGCCCTTAGAATCTTTTTAGATCAAAACTGGAGGCTTGAGTTTTTTTCCTTATGTTCTTTCACTTTAAAACATGTTGAGTAGTTTCTTCCTTTTTCTTTTTCTAATTCTAGGTCTTTGCATGTTCCATTATAATATTTGCCTTTGTATTCTTGTGCTGCCCTTTGCAATTTTCTATTACTCTCGGTGACTTCATCATCTTTCACACTTGCATTAGTTGCTCTACAATTAAGACAAAATTTCAGAGTTTCTTTTGATATCCATTTTAATCTTTTCCTTCTCTCCTATGACCTTTTACTTTCTTCTTGAATGATGTTCTTGATGTCCTCTCACAACTCATCACGTATGTTGTGTACGTTGATGTCTTTAGTGTTCAATGTAAGAAATGTGTCCTTGAGATATTGATATGCAGGTGGCATAGATTTGAGGTCATAATTAACTTCTCCTGATTTGTTTTAAATTACCTCAGCTTCAACCTGAACTTATAATGAACAACTGGTGGCCTG
>PVJH01032151.1:0-22779 GCA_004026705.1 Nesogale talazaci | reverse complement strand
CACCAAAATGCTCAGAAAGATTTTCCTAATGGTCAAAGATATTCAAGGGCACAGAAAGAAAGTTAGCAGTTCTCATACGTCTTACATTTAGAGGTCACTGAAGTCATCTAAATATAAACAAAAGCCTTAACCAAAATCCATTTTGCCTCTTTCGGCATAGAATGATTCTGTAGGATAACGTAAAATTGCCCCCACAGGGTGGTTTCCAAGGCACTAATCTTTAAGGAAGCAAACTGTGCTGTCTTTCCCTCACAGAGTAGCTGATAGACTGAAGCTAGTGACCTTTTGATTAGTGCACTAACCACTGTGTCACCAGGGCACCTCCAATCAAACAATCAGCCTGTGAAAACTCTTAGCAAGCAGAGAGCACACACCAGATGGCTTTTGCTTTGTAGGTCTTGCTGTGCAGTGATGTGGTGTTGCCATTTCAATATAGCTTTACTGGAATCTAGCCTGTCTATTGATTCAAATGATTACTTCCAATCCCTGAACATGTTTCCATAATAGGTGTTGAGTGCCTGGAGGGTTTGAACTGTGGAATTTGTTGTTATCAGTCAGCAGAGACAACAGCCCTCACATTGTCAGGATTGTAGCACCATGTCATCTTGGTGCACTGTACCATTAGGTCTGTGGAATATTTAGGTACTATTTGTACCTTACAATGACAATCCCCAGTCATGGAGTTTATCACAAAAATGAAGAATTTAATTTAGTTAAAACAGAAGCACTTATGAGAAAGTTAGAAAAGCAGCATGGAAATTTCTGAGTTAGGACAGTGTCTACACCTTTTCACACTTGATATATGTCACTTTTCAAAATTCATTTATCTTTAGATTCATAGTTGAAGGAAATTTAGTTCATAAAAAAAAATAAATAAGATCCCAAACTGTGGTTTGTCACAGTTTCAGTGATTTCAGTGATAATTAATATAGGGAATATGAGTTGCAGTAAGAAGTAAAATGCCTCAATGAAACTATTTTGAAATCTATAGCAAAAAAAGCTATACGGTACATTATAAACAATTACAGAAATAATAACAAAGTTGTGATTAACTTTAAAAAATAACCATTCAGTAGAAAAATCAAAGAATATAAAAGTTGAATGCAGAGAAAAAATATTCTTCACATATTATATTGGTGAAAGCAAGGTAGTAACTTTTAATATTTATCTATTATAACTGTTGCTCCTCTCTGCAAGGCCATCAATTCAAACCCACTAGCCGCACCACTGGCAAAAGATGAGGCTGTCTGTTCCTGTAAAAGTTCACCCATATTTCTGATACCAATCCACAAAGTCCTCCTCAGACTTACAAAGCACATGCAATGATGCCAGTGAGTGCAGTGTCTTGTTTATCCAATGGTGGTAGAAGCATCTCAGCACTGGTAAGAGTCTCCATCTGGCTTTTCCGGCCCCGGAGGTCTAGTTCAATCAGGGTAAGCCCATGTGGCTTCTCTTCTGACTCCTCCAGGACTCAGGGTCTATCAGCATGCTGCCATCTTGCCTTGTCAGTAAAGTATGTCCAAGAAAATGACTCCATAGTCTCTCACCTCCACGGGGGGCGGGGGAGGGGGAATCGTGAGATTTACCAGACTTCTCAGAGAAAGCCACGCCCACACAGAGGTCTCATTGGCTATCTCCATATTTACACACTAGGCCCCACCCCTACATTCCCAATCATGAAACTGACACGAGTACATGACTGTCACAGTCAGGGTATTCCACTGATGGCTCTTGGGATTGGCACGCTATTTAGGCAGGATTCATTAGATGAACAAAATCAGGACACTTATGATTACATATATGCATGTGTGTGTCTAAACACACACACAGAGAGGTTTATACAGCAAGAAGGACTATAACAGCTAGTTAGTCCACACAGCAGTCCAGAGGACTCATTCCAGCTCACTGTTTTTGAATCATGCATACACTGGATGTCCTTCAGCTCACGTGGGCTGCTGGTCCAAGGTGAAGAAAGCAGACAGTAGAGTCTTCCTCGGGTAAACAGAGTCTGCCAGCAGACAGAAAGATGGGTCAGCAACCATCAGACCAGGAGCTTAGTGAAGCAAGCCTCAGTGGCATCACAAACTCATGTGATACACAGCGACAGAATCTACCAGACTCAAGTGTAAGCAATACATGCACCAGCACCATGGCTAAGCAGGTCTCAAAGAAGTCTCAAGCTCTAGCGACATGACCCATGTGCAGTATAGCACACTAGCTCAAGCAGCACCATGCTGCTCTGATCACCTGGGTAGAATAGGAAGATAGAATGCCAGCCTTCGGGCTGAGCCCTGGTGGCGTAGTGGCTGTGCACGGGACTGCGGCCCACTGGGACGGAGGTTCAATTCCAGCAGTGGGGCTGGGCCTCCTACTCCCACCACCGGAGAGCAGTGATGCTCAAAAAAAAAAAAAAAAAGAATGCCAACCTTCTTTTTCTCAGTGAATGTCCAATCAAGTGCAATTGATTCAACTCTGCCCACATGTTCCTATTGGTCTAGTTGGCACAACAAACCTATGACACTCAGAACGCAACAGGAGACCACAGCACCAGATGCAAGATCCATCTTGGACAGAAGAAAAAGAGCCAAACAATATTGGACTCTTGTAGATTTTGTTCTGTCTTATACAAAAAAAAGGCTCATTACCCAAAAAAGGTGGCATCAGTGTGGTATCCAATTGGTAGGTTGAGTTCTGCCCACATTCTTACCCAGGAGGGTCAAATTGCCATGATTCCTAGGGATCACATCTCATTTTCTCCATGGTGCACTAGGTGGATTAGAACTCTTGGCTTTTCAGTTGGTAGCCAAGAGTGTAACCATGAGGATTTTAAGTATAGACCATTAAAAACAGGTTTTTGTGCATCAGATTCCAATGTTGTTGTTTCCACGGCTTGGTGGCAAAGGAAGAGGAAGAGGTATACAACCTGCATTGACTTTTGGTAATAGATACAACTTTGATGGAGCTATGCAACTGAGATTCGTGATTTGTGGATTCTCCATCTTTCCTTCTTTCTTCCTTTCTCCCTTGATTTGTAGTAATGAGGTTTGGGGAGCTTTCGTTCCTCCTTTTGTCTCTTCCTTGTTTGTTTGTTTTTTCCCTATCATCTTCTCTCCCTCATTTCCTCCAACCCCTTCCTCCCTCCCTTCTTTCTTTCTTCCCCTTTTTTGGCAGCATAATACTGTCTTGACTATCATGACTAACAGTAGAGGCACAGATTGTCAACATGTAACAGATGGAGAAATGAGCACATATTGTCTGTGAAATGCTAAAGTGGATTTTTGGAAAAGTTTTATGGCATACAATTTACATGTAATACAAATCAGTAGTGCAATCATATCAAATAGTGCACAATCTTCTCTGCAATAAATTTTAGAACATGTTCTATTTTTGATAGTCATTGTTATAAGCTACCCATTTCTCTCCAACTTCCCCTTCTAGAAAACAGTGAATAAAGTCACTCTTTCTATAGCTTTACCTGCCCTGATTTCTTTTCTTTTTTTTTCCCCTCACATGTGCCAAAGTGGTGGGGGGGGGCATCCCCAAACCCAAAGACGCAAGGCATTGTGTGCATGAGAAACCCACACGGCTGAGGCAGCAGCCACACGGTTCCCATGCCCGGCGACCACCAGAACTACAGGTTAAATAGCCAATGACTTTTCCTCTGAGGTTTTATTTATTATATTGATTCTCACTGAGATTTATATTTTTCTCATATAGTTTTCTTAATGGAAATTTTACACGATTTGATGTAACAGAGACATTATCACAAAGTCAGCTAAGATGTTCCTTGGAGATGTTTTTAAACTTTGTACTGAAAATGAACTAAAATCCTTGAAGAAGGAAAAATAGTCTATACAAACATGAAAACTATTTACCAGTATACAATGGTGAGAGTATTTGTATTTGCTGCCATAAAAATTATGGATGTTTTATGGTAAAAATGACTAACTTTAAGTGACCACAAGCTTCTTGTAGTTTGTAAAATGATAGCATATTATAATAGCCATGGTAGTACAGTGGGTTACACATTGACTGGCTAACTACAAAATTAAACCACTGACCTTGTGATTAGACATTCATTGTGAAAGGCATTATGTTGTTCCAAAGGAGAAAAAAAGAAACTGTTTGCTCTTGTAAAGACTTAGAGGTTAAAAATCCAATAGGCAAGTTCTGGTCTATGAATTAGAATTAACTTATTATCCGGAGGTAGATAGTGATATGTGACATAAAAACAATTGTGGTAGTTACATAATCTGGTGTCAATTTGAGGATTGAGAGTATAGGGGTGGAGTCTAGCCTTTCAATCAGGATGTAGCCAATGAGTCTTTTGTGTGGTCAAAGACTTTGCACAAGACTTTGCATCACTGGACTATGAGCTTCCTGTATTCAGCATCATTGCATGTATTTCATGAGTCTGAAGAGGACTGTATAGATGGGTTTTGGACATATGAGCTAATATTGGACTTAGGGACTTGATCTGGAGTGGAATATTTTCTCAATATTCAACTGCTCTTATGTATAAAGATCTTTCCTATACACATATGAGTGTCTATGAATCTGATTCTCTAGTCTTCCCAGACTAACACAACAATTCTAATAAATATTACTAAAAACATGTTAAATGGAAAAACAATCTAAAAACCCCTTGTCATTTATATAGTTGCAAGTCAAAATGATCTTGTAGAACAGATGGTAAATCTTTACAGAAGTAGATAGCCTCATCATATTTTGGAGGCCAGATGGTATGTTTGAACCACTATTCTTGTGATTAGCAGCCTAATATGTAACCTATTTCACCACCCAGCTCCAATTAATTGAATGGTTGTGTGAATTGAAAATAAAGTTTGAATGACACACACTAAAAGGCTGAACAAGGCTTATTTACTTTAATTAGAGAGAAGAAAGGGGAAGTTACTTTGGAATATGTATTACTCTTTCTAATTTTCCCAAACATTACAGAAATTATTGTCTAAATTTTAAAAGGTATCTGTGATAGAACACATAAACTTTGAGTTTTTTTAGGTGATTTGTGTGTAAGCAAATGATATTCAAAGTACTAACATGATGATAGTCTTTTGTTTAATTACCAACAGATGCAAGAGATTTTGTAGTTATCAGTATTTTTATTTAATGGATATAAGCAAAGGTAATTTATTGGTTAAAAAAAACAACTAGATGCATCAATAAGCACAGCTATTAAATGAAACTAATTTATAACTCCAGATATTATACACATATGTGCTTATATCTTGGATTCTTCTAAACTATATTGAAATCCAAATGAGTCCAAGTCTAAAAGATAGGTGGAAAATGAAACTATGTATTAGAGATAAAACTAAGAATATAGGTCAACCAAAAGTAAATAATTGTTGATGGTTTATTAAGGAAACAATATCCTACCAGGTATGAGGTACATTATATTTCCTAGAGATTGAAGTTGAACAGGAGGAATGGGATAGTTTGTGAAGTTCAGGTTTTAATCTGACCAACATCTCCAAAGTATATGAAAAACATAGGAGTTCTCACTACCAACTAAATTTACCTAAGAAGACATATCAAGTAGAATTGGAATGTGTCTTATACTGGACCCCAAAAGAGAGTGCTAGTGTTTGGAAAGGAACTGTCTAGTCAACATGCAACATTTCTGTCATATTTAAATGATTACATTGCTTTCTGAAATGTCCAACTCCTGGGAAGCAAACATTATATTTAAGGAGAGATAATTTTAGTCCCTTTATGTGCAACAAATATTGCCTAATAATTGGTAAATTAGCTTATATATGCATTTTTGTTAGAGAAACTAAAACTATATAGTCTGTAAATCCAATGCAGGAAAAATAATGGTATTGCAGTATTTATGTACATTATTATTATTATTTTAGTTTTAAGATGAGTTTCTACTTATTATAACAGTATTAATCATCTTTATATATTTTCTCAAGTTTACTTACAATAATCTTATATATACATTGATTTCAAATCAGGAAAGGTGCTGGCCAAGATGTAGTCATTTGAACAGAACAAAGGAATGCTGCCTAGTTTATAATCAGAAAAGGTGGGTATCAGGGTGTTTCCTTTCACCATACTTATTCAATCTGTAAGAAGAATGTGACATCAAGATTGGGGGGAAGATTTTTATTTTAAGTCATTTTATTGGGAGCTCTTAAAGATATTGTAACAATTCATAATTCAATTAGAACAAGCATCTTTCTACAATTGCTGCCTTTCCACTATTAGTTTGTAGAGACATAATTACAATGAGTTCCTCCTCCATCCCCTTTACTCCCCCTACTCTTCCCATACACTCAAGGAACCATTATTATTATTACTATTTCATACATTGAGTTATCTTATTATACAAATGGACCTATTCAGTTTGAACAAGATTAATGAGGTAAAACTAAGACCATAATGGTAAGGGGAGTGTGTTAGTCTGGGTAGGCTAGAGGAACAAATTTCATAGGCATGCATATAGATACAAGAAAAAGGTTTATATACAAGAGGAACAGGACATTGAGCCCAGTCCAGTTCAAAGTCATAAATGCGATATTAACCCATATGCCTGAAATCAGTCTATAAAGTCTCATTCCGACTCATGAAGTCACAGGTCAGTGGGTGCAGAATCCTGACGCTGGCAGGGGTCTCCACATGGCTCCTCACTTCCAGGGCTCAGGGTCCATCAACAACAGAAGCAACTCATCGCTGGCAGAGGTCTCCATGTGGGCACCCCTGTTTCAGAGGTCTGGCTCCATCAGGGCAAAACCGTGTGGTCTCTCTGCCAACTCCTCCAGCTTCTCGGACGCTGCCATCTTGTCTTGTCCGTGATCATCGTCTCTGTGACTAACTCCCAACAACCAGGGAGATAGCTTCTCATCTTCATCAGGGAAATATCGCAAGATTTCCCAGAAGTCTCAAGAGAAAGCCATGCCCACATACAGGCCTCATTGGCTACTCAATGCCTATCTCCAGATTAATAGGCTAAACTCCACCCCTACATTTCAATCATAAAATTAACATAATCACATGACTGCCACAGGGAGGAAATAGTAAAGATCTAGAGGATAGTTAGTTATTTCTTCAGTGCTAATCCACACCATAGCCATATCTTCCTTTCCACGTGACCATTGTGCAAGGGACTGTCCAATTATCTTACTGTTGGATTTTGGATCTCCACTTTCTCCATGCTTCTTCATGTCAGCTTTATTGTTTGTTTTTGAACTTCTGATACATACTCCTGTCAACACCTCATGATCACACAGGCTGGTATATTTCCTCTATGTGGGTTTTATTGCTTCCCTGTTAAATGGAGACTTGTTTGATTTCAAAATTTTAAGATCCAGATGTTATATATGTAATAGTTGGGCAGCATTAGCCTTCTTCACTACATTTGCTTATGTACCCTATTTGTCTTCAGCAATTGGGTTGGGAAGGTTAATATCATAAAGTATCATATTATTAGAACAAACCATTCTTGTACCAAGATAAGGTTTGAGTAGAGGTCCAAAGTCCATCTGCTGCCTTGGTGTGTGTGTGTGTGTGTGTGTGTGTGTGTGTGTCTATAGACAGTTTTTAAAAATTTTGTTGGGGTCTCATGCAACTCTTATGATCAATACATCCATTTGATGCAGACCACATTATTACACTCGTTACCATCATCATTCTCAACACATCCTCCCTCTACCTAGGCCCTTGGCATCAGCTCCCCATATATCCTCCCCTCCTACTCACCCCCCATGAACCCTTAATAACTTACAAATTATCATTATCTTGTCATATCACACACTGTTCGATATGTCCCTTCACCCACTTTCCTGCTGTCTTTACCCCAGGGAGGAGGTCATATGTAGATCCCTGCAATCAGTACCCCGTCTGTACTCCATCTCTCCTCCACCCTTCCAGTAGCACCACTCTCACTACTGGTCCTGAAGGGATCATCTGTCCTGAATTCCCCATGTTTCCATTGCCTATCCATACCAATGTGCAACCCCTGGTCCAGCTGGATTTGTAAGGTAGAATTGGGATCATGATAGTAGAGGGAAGAAAGCATTTAAGAACTAGAGGAAAGTTGCATATTTCATTGCTGCTACACTGTCTTGTCTCCTTCCTGTGACCCCTCTGTAAGGGGATGTTGCTTTGCTTATTGATGGGCTTTGTGACCCCAATCTATACTTTTCCACATTTATAATGGTGATATTTTTAGTTCTTTGATGTCTGCTACCAGATCCCTTGGACACCTCGTGATCACACAGGCTGGTGTGCATCTTCCATGTGGGCTTTGTTGCTTCTGAGCTAGATGGCCGCTTGTTTACTTTCAAGCCATTGAGACCCCAGGTACTATATCTTTGGATAGCTGGGCACCCTCTGCTTATTTGGGCACATTTGCTTATGCACACATTTGTCGTCAGCAATCATATCAGAAAGGTAGGTGTACAAAGTTATGATTTTAGTTCTTTTAAGCCTGATAACTGATCCCTTTGACACCTCGTGGTCATACGGTCTGGTGTACTATTTCCATATGAGCTTCGTTGCTTCTTAGCAAGATGGCTGCTTGCTTACTTGTTAGCCTTTAAGACCCCAGACACTATATACCTTTTGATAGCCGGGCACCATCAGCTTTCTTCATCACTTTTGCTTGTGCGTACATTTATTTTTTTAATTTTTTTTTCATTCTCCCCCCCCCCCCAGGTACATTTATGTAGACAATTTTTAGTTTCTTCTTTTCTCTTTTTCCTTTCCTCCTATCCCATCATCATGTTTACCCATCACTCACCTCTCACTAACTTTTCTCAGATATGTTTCAATGGATCAAACATGACTAGGAATCCTGCACCATTCTCATCATCCATTTTAGTACCCTTGATTTTCCTCTGTGCCTGTCACTGTTGGCTTCCTCAATCCCCTCCTCTGGCATCATCCTTTCCCATTCTCCTCCTCATCTCCCCTAATCGCCAGTCCAGTTGCTGTTTCCTTGGGTTTGCTTCCCACCTATCTTAAATTGAAAGAAACCAAATTAGTCGGAATTGACTCAATGACAACAACCAACAATAAAACATGCACATGGGTGAAAACACATAAATTTGAATGTGAATATAAGCTTACTAATGAAATTTCTTTCAATTTACTATTAGCTTTTTAAAAATTAACTAGCTCATTCTTAATTAAAATATGTATTTTGCCTTATGTATCTTATATTCCTATGGAAAACTGAATGAACCACTTTTGTATATTTGTCAAATTTTAACTAAACTGGATTTCATAGTTTTTAAAAGATGTTTTTAAAAACATCTGCAATTAATGGCTTGAGAATCAATATTTTTCTCTTCCGGTGCCATGCCTCCACACAGGAATTTAAGTATAACATTCAGTATCTTTATATGCATGATGAATTCTTAGCTAGCTAATATAGTAAAAGGAACTTTGATGATTATGAATGGTTATTGAACTAATCTGCAGTTCAAAACCCCCAGCAGTTCCATTGGAGAAGGACTGGGTTGACCCCCACAGGGACTCGCTATGAGTTAGCAGTGACTCAATGGCAGTAGTATAACATTTTCCCATATTATTTAATTGTAGACTATTTTGCATTTGAACTCAGTTATCTAGTAGTATCATACCATCTGGCAATATAGCTTCAGAAATTACTGTGGAGTTTTGTGAAAAATACCGGGACATGTAAAAAACTGAGGATCACAATTACCCATACAGTTTGACTGATTTTGCAGAAATAGAATGCCAGACCTTTCTGCCTAGTCTACATAAGTCTGGAATATCCACTGAAACATGATAGACATCATATCAATGCAAAAATCTAAACTGATGGACTGATGGTAGATGTGCTTGTGACCCATTGTGATAGGTAGGTTTGTTGTGCTAACAGGGCCAAAGAAGATAGGTAGTTTTGTTGTGACAGCATGGCCAATGAAAATATGTGCGATCCATTGAAGGGTGGAGATAAAAATGGCTTGGTGATCCTCACCTTTCTCTCTTGTTCTTTGATCTTCCCACCAGCCAACTGCCTTGTTTGTCCTGTGCCTCAATCTCCAAGCTACACTACCCATGGGATACCTAATCCATGGACTGTGTCACTGGGAGTTGAGGTTCTTCAAGTCCTGTTTTGCCACACTACTGGAATGTACATCTCTCCTGCTGGGGACTGTTGGACTCTGTCATCTGGCTGACTGTTGGTGACCTACTTTGCTGTTTGCTGCATATGGCTGGATAGTCTTATGCTCTACAGAGGACTACTCAATGGCCCTCAAGACTCAAAGGACTGCCAGTGTACTTAGCTGTCTCATGCAAGTGAGTTGCACCAAGGCATTTGCATTGCTTTATAGATTAGTTAACTGTTTATTTCTTCTGTTAGATATCTATCTATGTAAATATATAGATAAAATTATTAGTGTCCTGGTTCTGTTTCTCTAGAGACTCCTAACCATCATCTATAAATAAGGCCTAAGCATACATTCTTTTGTAAAAAATGAAAATATTAAATTTACATTGATCCTACTATCTTAAATGCTCAGATTAAGAAAATAAGGTATATTGTTCTCAAAAGCAAGGATGTGGTAAGGAGACTGCATTTCTTTTTATGTCACAAGTTAAATTTTTGTTAGAAAATGCACCATCAGGGTTGGGGTGTATCATCTAATTAATTCTGCTTCCTTTCACTATTGAGTGATACTATTTTGTACAGAAAACTTAAGAAGTGCTGGGATCCCCGTATGATATAAGCAGTTAACATAGTTGGCAACAAACTGATAAAAAGGAGGTGGGATCTACTTAAGAGTGCCATAGAAGAAAATACTGATACTGAGCTTCCGAAAAATAAAACTGACGACTCAACAATGCACATTTCTAGGCTGACACACATGAGTCACCAAAAGCTGGAAGTTAACTCCTTCACAGTTGGTAACTGTCAAGAGGTTCTGGAAAAATATTGCTAATGCGATTAGCTATGCCTGTATGGAATGCAATTTTGGAGCAAGTGGAGTGGATAGAGACAAGGTGTACACTACATAATAGAACATGCTACTGCTGCCAAGACGATGTAATCTCAATTCAAGCGGGACAGTGGAGACCACATATTTGTCATCACAGACTAAGACTGTCGTTGACTTGGACTTTTAGACTCTCTATACCTCCTTCTACAAGTCACCCAGTGCATTCTAAGCAGGTAAGATCCTGATCTCTCCGCTTGGGCAACTCTTTGAGTAATTTTAAAGGCTATTAGTATCACAATGAAAATTCCCTAAAATGGCAAGCTGACCTTCATGCTTACATCAGGAACAGTCTGCCTGAAAGTATTTGCAGCATGAAAATGTGCTCCTCCTCTGCCTTTGGCTCAAGAGTCTGTCTTGGGAATGAGCTCTTAAACATGGATTGAATACACAGACGCCCTGTATCTGTGTGAGGGCTGCAAACAAAGCTGCTGACACCACTTCTTTCCATCCTACCAGGATGTTTCAGTCTGAGGCCACCTCCCAAGAGGAGAAAAATACATGTTCAAGGAAAATGAATAAAGAATGACAGATCTCCTTTATGCTCATACACTTTAAAAATAGAAGGCAATTTTAAAATACGGTGTGCCTTTTTTAACAGCAAAACTTTTACTTAATAAATTTAAATGGGAAGGCATTCAGAGCATTTATCCATATACTTTTCTATATTTACCCATGCAATTAAAATAAGCTTCAATAGTGAATATTGCAAATAAGTGCAGAAATGTATACATGCAATTTGAACAGGGAGGTGCTTTTCAATAAAGATATAGCAGTTTTAAATCCTTTTGAATAACTTGCAATAGCACCTCTCCATCTTTTTAACATCTCCTTCATACCTTTCCCATGTACGATTATATCATAATTCCCACAGATTTTCTCTTAGCTTCTTGATAACTTGAATTGTGACAAAATGTAATTTTCTATGCTTATCTAATAATGACTTGTTTTTCTATCAGTCATTGTGAAAATGGTAACTATTTTTTTCTCGCAACACAATTAGAAATCTAAACATTTTCTTCCTAAGAAGAGCACAATAACTTTCCTGGGAAAGTTCATACATATTTCAAGTTCATTAAAAGTATTACCAGGGACAAAATGATAGCGAGTATTTCCCTTTTTGTTACATATAGTATTTTGGGATATATAAGGATTTAGTGAAGACCTTCATTTTTAGTTTCAGACTCTTTAAAATTGCTCCTAGATAAGCAGTAAACACACATTGCGGCAGTCACCTAATCTTGTGTCAATTTGAGGATTACGAGTCTAGCCTGTCAATCTAGAGATAGCCAATGAGACCTCTGTGTGGCCATGGCTTTCTCCTGTGACTTCTGTGAAATCTGGCTGTATTTCCCCCTTGGAAGTGAGAGACTCACATCTCAGTCTCTTGGAGATGTTCTAAAGACAAAACACAAGCTGACTCTCTGTGAGACATCCTGGAGGGGAAGTCACATGGCTTACCCTGATGGAACCAGACCTCTGAAATCGGAAAGGCAGATAGAAACTCCAGTCAGGGCTCAGATCCTTGAGAAGCCACAGAGAGGCCCTTGTATACATAAGACTTGTTTATATAAGACTTTCTTACCCACTGGCCTATGATTGTCCTGCATTTTGACATCATTGTATGTGCCTCATGAATCTGAAGAACACATTATAGACTGGGTTGATATCAGACTTGTAGACTTGCACTGGACTGGGTTGGGATGCCTTCTCAATGTCTCATTCTTCTTGTATATAAACCTCTCCCTTATACACATATGTGTCCTTATGAATTTGTTTCTCTAGTCTACCTGGACTAACACACACATATATACAAGATTATTTAAATAATTGTTGATTCCTCCCTTTTTTCCTTATATGCTTATTTCCTTTAAAATTTACAAAATTTTACATATTTCAAAATTTACATATTTCAAAGGTAGGAAAATCGAAGCATGGGGATGTCTGGGAAATAAAGTGACTCAAAAAGAAGTGATTGATTTACTCAGCCATATATTTCAAAGATGTGGAGCCAATTGGAGACTGAGGGTTGATAATTGGCTGCTATGTTGATACTGAATTGATCGTTTACATGGAGAAGGAAGCCAGAGATGGCAACAGAGTGGTGAAGGGAAAATATTTATCTGCTCCTTTAGTGAATGAAGAATGTCATAAGTAAATGAATATTGAACCATAAAAGAGATGACAAGTCAATGGTTTGAGCTTTATAAAGTTAGACTTTTGAGGGGGAGAATGTTATTAAATGTTCTGGGATATGTGATAAGGTTAAGGGTCACCTACTGCATTGGGACATCAAATCACAGTAATTAAGAACATGAGCCTGAAACCAATTTCACTTAGGCCATTTGTTAGGTGTTGGCGATTTACTTAAGTTTGGGGAATCTTAGGTAACTCCTAGGTAAATTGGGAATGATATTTTTAATCTTATAGAATTAGAAATATAATTGAGTGAAATTTATGTATATGCTTAATGTAGAGTACAATTTTCTTATTATCTACAGTACAAGCAGGAGTACTATAAAATGAAAGTAAAGTGCAACATCTTGATAGTGCTTCAGGGATCAGCAGTAAGATGTAAGGGATATTCAGAGACTATCTTGAGGATATATTTGCTGTCATTGACTTAAAGTCTCAAAGAAATTAGCTGTAGCTAATTAGCTGTAGCTAGTGGGAAGATTGAATTTGCACTACTAGGGGATTTGACTCTTGTGGCAATATGTGATATGAAGGACCTCAGTGTTTTGGCAAACAATTTTGTAATATATGATGATATGTTTCTAGTATTATTTTCAGAAATTCTAGTTATATGCTTATTATTACATTCTTTTTATGTATAAAGGTCAATTTGACCTTTAAAATAGTTGCTGAAGATGACATTTAGTGGGTTATAGCAATGCATAAAAAATATTTAAAGTGGGCTGAGCCTCAGTGGTGCAGTGGTTGAGAGGGGGACTGCGACCCACTGGCTTGGCGGTTCAAACCCAGCAGCAGCTCTCAGGAGCAAGGCTGGGTAACTTCCATGACTACCAGAGGGCAGTGATGCCCCTGCCAAAAAATATTTAAAGTATTAACCAGCCTGAAAATTGTAATTGTATGGAAGAGTGAAAGAAATTGAGAGGAGAATTTTACTTTTGGCAATTACTGTGCATTTATTTTTGATTCACCTGGAAAAAAATTAAGAAGCAAAACATAATCATTTCAGAATATTCAGAAACATGGATTCGATTTATATAAACAAATCCAACCATGCAAAACATCAAACAAAAAAGCTGTTAAATAACCTGGCATGACGCAGTAACTTAAAAATTTTAATTTAAACATGCCTTTAAGTTTTGGTTTTTGTGCTAATTTGTAAGCCTTAAGCCTTGTGTCAATCTGTCCTATTATTTGAACACTGCTTCTCTTAGAAACTAAACATGTTCAAATACATGCTCAAATACAGACTTTGAAAGATTCAGTGAAGCAGTCAGTATGTATAATACCTCCGAGAGAAATGCTCTAAGGGAGTACTGACTGAGACAAGTGGAAATAATTATAGACAAGCACAAAAGTTAGTGGATATGAAAATGGAAGATTGTAATAATGGCTGGTGCCAATACAATTCAAAACTTCCCAATCTTCCAAATGTCCCATGCTTTGGATTTTTACCCTGGAGATCCTATTAGTACATTTATGAAATGTTTAATAGTTGACTAAATTGCAAGCTTTATTTTTATGTCTTGGTCTTAAAGATCTATGATATGTATATATATATATATATAGATAGATAGATAGATAGATAGATATAGATATATAGTAGGAGGCAGTAAATTGAAAGTGGAGGGTCTAAAAATGTGTATGATTTGAAAATAAGAAAGCAGTAAGGAAAACATGCAAGATCAATTCCACATGTATGCACAAATTAGAAACCCCAGAGAGTTTTAGAGCTTTTCTAGCACAGTTGCAAATGAAATGTCACAGTAGGAATTGCTATTCTTCAAGGAAATTGTGCTCTAAATTTATCAGCTGATCTAAAATGGTATATCTAATCACAAGAAATTGTTAAATATTTAGGTATATCATTTTATAGAAAATAGCACTAATTATTCAAAAATAGGATCATTGAGCTATTAATGTTACCATCATTATATTTATTCCTTGATATTTTTCTTTAAGTGTCAATTTAATTCTATTCTTTTTTGTTTGTTTTTGTTTTTTGGGCATCACTGCCCTCAGGTGGTGGGAGTAGGAGGCCCAGCCTTTGCTCCATGGAGCTGGAATTGAACCTCCATCCCAGTGGACCGCAGTCCCACACACAACCACTATGCCACCGGGGCTCAGCCTAATTCTATTCTTTTTATTTGGTTTTCACATTTACAGATTGAAATGATTCATTTTGCCATGTGATTAATAAACATAGAAGTTAAGACTATAACTTCTTTTCAAATTTAATAGCAAACTTTTTTAGAGACTGAACTTGTAGATGGCTTAATACTAATAAATTTAGAAAAACGTAGACTTTTCTAATAAAAAATAACTGCCTGCCGCATAATGGAATGTGAATGCAACGATAAGGGGACATTTATTGAATAATAATGTCATGGCATCTCAGAACATATAACTTGCTTGATTCATGGATAGAAATGTAAGAAACCATGAAATTACTTACCTGGAGAAAAAAATTTACTCAAAAGAGGAGATTTAAAAACTTCTTTAAAAGAATACCTCTTTCTAAAAATCTTGTCAATCATCCTTTAACCCGTGAATAAATAAGAAGATGAAGTAAAACTAAAAAATGAACCAAGGAAAACTCAAGGGTTGTGTGTGTGCGTGTGTGTGTAGGATGACAAACTATTAATGAAAGATTTCAGAAGATACTATTAAGAGTGCAATGGTATCAGCAACATTATTTGGGAGATTCTTTAATCTCCATGCTAAACAATCTAAATCTCTATTTCTATTTATATCTTTGAATACTAAGTAGTGAGGGTAGTAAAACACCAGCTACCATGGGTTATTCACATGATAAGCCTGATCACTGGAGAACCCTGAAGATCTCTTGGATGTTTACTGCAATAGAAGAGGTCCCCTTGCAGAAGGAATGATGACACTAAGAAGTACCGTGGTAGTCTAGCTGGTATGAACGTGTGAAACAGTCATTGGGTCTCTTTCACAGCAGACTTTCTGAATTAATGGCAAGCTGCTGAGAGTAAATCTAAAATGAACCAGGACAGGGACAACAGATATGATAAAAGATGGTCCCAATAATATTAGGAGCAGAAATCAGAGCTGGGAAGCCTCAGGGGAAAAAAAACTCTTTGTTATTTTTTTGTATTCTTTATATTTTAGAATTATGTCCTATAACTTTATTCTGTCTGGTGTTGAGCATTTATTTTGCATTAACTGAATGTTTACACAAAGCATGTTTAGTCATAATCCAGAGACAAGTTGTTCCATAATATTGGTGTCAATCTCTGAAATGTTCACTCTTTCCCTCGCATCTTCCTTGTTGATCTCTGTCTACTTATATTTCTCTCCTTGCCAGCTTATTTCATTTTAAGCAATTATTACCTTTTACTCATATAATTGACAGCTCTAAGACATGATATG
Organism: Nesogale talazaci; assembly: GCA_004026705.1. NCBI lineage: Eukaryota > Metazoa > Chordata > Mammalia > Afrosoricida > Tenrecidae > Nesogale > Nesogale talazaci. The sequence goes on along the minus strand of PVJH01032151.1, from coordinate 6,193 downwards.
TGATAGTAAATTTAAAAAAATTAAATCTCCCTCTAAAGTTTAGGAAAAAATTATAAATTGAAGAGCAACAAATATTAAAAATCAATGCCAAAGTCTAGTAAAGGTTATTATAATAGAAAACAAATAAATACTAGAGAATAACACCCTTTAGAAAAATAAATGCTTATCAACAGGCAACTTCCTAAAGCAATTCAAAACAAACTAAAAGAGGTGAGAAATGATAAAAGATGTGAAAGAACAACATAAATTAGTTTCAAAATACTCAGAAATGATAGAATAGAATTAGAAATTCATTTGCAAAGAAAGAAAATTAGAAGTTAAGATTACACTAAAAGACACAAAAGAAGTTTAAAGTCAAAATGAAAAAAAATAATACAACAAAAATTCAAGAGATGGAAAAAAATTGAAGGTAGACTACAAAGATACCTCAGAGGAAGGCAGTCTCTGAAGAAAAAAACCAATGTTAGTAAAGAAACAACAACAGAATTAATAATAATCATCTGGACATTGGGGGGGGGGGCACATTGAACAACTTGTTAACAAGACATGTAAGTATCTGATAACCTAGCAATTTTACTCCAAGATATATTTGTAGAGCAATGCTCATTGTAGCATAGTTTACAGTAAATAAAAGGTGGAAAAAGTGCCTCTCCAAATTAAAAAGAAGAATATGTTATTTGAGTTCTGTATCTCATAGAGTATATAAAAGTTCTTTCTTAGGACTGAGCTCTGGTGGCATAGTGGTTGTGCGCGGGACTGTGTCATACTAGGATGGAGGTTCAATTCCAGCTCCACAGGAGCAAAGGCTGGGTCTCCTACTCCCACCACCAGAGGGCAGTGATGCTCCCCAAAACAAACAAACAAAAATAAATAAATAAAAGCTCTTTCTTACAAGAATAAGAATGTTCTTGAATTTAATTGTCTGGTCAACCTAACCTAACACAGAGTCTGACATTTAGAAAAAAATAATAATTGTTTTCATTATTCAAATTAGTTAATTATGTACCCAAAGTTTTATTCAGAGACTGGTTTACATGTATTACAATTTAAAGCAAACAAGTGAATATTACAGTCAAATTCTACCATTGGCTTGGTGCTTAACCAGGATTTTGAGATAAGATATACAGAATATGTTAAATAAAACCTCTATCATGCTTTTTAAAGAATCCTTGGAATAGTTAAGTATTAGATTATGTACCCCAACACTGGTAATTGAAACCAGTATTTTTGTGTGTGTGGAAAGATGAGGTTGTCTCCTGACATAAAGGACTTATCTTCTTAGACACCCTATGTAGAGACACTATGAGTCAGAATAGAATCAACAGCGGTCAGTTGTTTGGGATTTTCAAGAATTTGACATGGATTGCCTGTAAAAATGTGTTTTGAAATTCTAACCCTTGTACTCATCAGAGAAGCTGGATTATATGAAGAAGAATGTGAGGGTAGGATTGGAGGAAGAATTAGAAACCTATCCTCTGCAGACTACACACCTTGCTTGCTGAAAGTGAGGAGGAACTGAAGCACTTGCTGATGAAGGTAAGGAATGCAGCCTTTAGTATGGTTTACAACTCAATGTAAAGAAGACCAAAATCCTCAAAACTGGACCAAGAGGTAACAGAATGAAAAATGGAGAAAAGTTTGAGATTAGCAAGGATTCTGTCTTACTAGGATCCATGATAAATGCGCATGGAAGCAGCGGTCAAGAGATTAAGAGATGCATTGCATTTGGCAAATCTGCTGCAGAAGACCTCGTCAGACTCTTCAGACTCTTAAGGGACTCTTAAGGGCATTACTCTGAGGACTAAGGTGTGCCATCATGATATTCTCAATTCTATCATAGTGCATGTGAAAGATTTTTCTTCTCCTGTGCTATGTTGCAATTATATTCTATGAAATCTTTTGATATTTTCCAAATTTTAATTTAAAAATAGGGCAATGCCAAGTTGTACAGCATATTCTCAAATGCACAGGGTTGATCATTCTGTGGCCTCTGCAAATATATATGCAGACCATCAGATTTGTTTGATGAGTGTTCCAATATGCAGGACAATAAATTGACATCATATGCGTGTATCTGCTTCCAGAGTAAAATTACTATCACATAACTTGTGATCAGTCTTAAAATTTTTGTGTTGTTGCTGATGTTGGTAGATGCTGTAAATAAATCCTGAGTCAGGGTGACCCTATGAACACCATAATTAATACTGCCTATTTTTGCACTGCTCAGAATTTTGCTCTATTTGAACAAACTTATTTATTCTACTGGAAGTCTAAAGTACTTTTAATATTCTTCACCAACACTATAATTTGAATATATCATTTCTCTGCTGTCTTCCTTATTCATTGTCCAACTTTCACGTGCAAATGAAACAATTGAAAATGCCAAAACTTAGCACATGCATGTGCATAGTATTCAAAGTGACACCTTTGCTCTTGAATATTCTAAAGAGGTTTTATGTAGCAGATTTGCCCAATGGAACATATCATTTGATTTTTTTGATGGTGACTTTCATGAATATTGATTGTGGGTCCAGCCCAAAATGACATCCTTTACAAATTCAATCTTTTTGCCATCTATCCTGATGTGGTTTATCAGTCCACTGGTGAACATTTTGTTTTCTTTACATTAAGTTGTAATCCACTAAGACTACAAATTTTAATTATTTCGGGGTTTATTTTCATATCATAGTTTGTTGGTAAACCTTCCTTCAATCACAGTGCAACTTTCTTCTTCACATAGTACATCCTTTTAGATTATTTGCTCAGCACACAAATTGAATAAATATAGCGAGAGGATACAACTCCAAGGTAGACATTTTCTGATTTAAAGCATGTAGTATTCCCTTGTTCTCTTTGAAATACTGCCTCTTTGTACCTTTAGAATTCCTGAACACTTCATTATGCACAAGAGGCCACCTGGTCTAGGCCTGGTCCAGGCCTGGTCTATATACTTACTGATAGATTATGAAAATAGACAAATGTCTGATTTATGAATTAAAAATGAAATTCATAAGTGTTCTTAATTCCAGGTATGAAAGAATGCATTAAGTATTTTCATTACTATCTTAACACAAAATGAAAGTGTTCATGTTTATTGGTTCATAGCTATCTCATTGATGACTTAGAAGACGGGCCTGACAATTGATGCCTTGAAAATCTTCCAGAATAGTCTGTCCTGAACACATTGTTTTACCATGAGTCAGAATCATCTCCACTATAACCAACAATAACTAAATGTAGCATTATCGTTTCACTTATAATACCGAACTGAATAAATTTATAATCATTTAAAGTTTATTCACATTAAAGCTTATTCACACTGAGGCTACAATTTTAGAAGAGTTGTATTTATTATCAAACACTATCTAATATACTTAATTCTGCCTGTGAATGCAAAAGACACTACAGTATAAAGAGTCACTACCCAAACTTTCCCTTAACTTATTATTTCTATCTACTCACAGTTAATCAGAAATAAACATAACTCGCCATATATTTCTCAAGGACATAATACTCATGTTTATTGTGTTAAGTAAGCTACACATAAGTTTTAAAACTTAGGAAACCTTTATGAAGCAGGGAGAGTTCAATGACTCCTCTCTCCTCCCACATGAAGGACCTGTGTTTGAATTCTAACCAATATATCGCCCACACGAGCAGCACCTATCTGTCAAGAGATGCTTGCATATTGCTAAATGTTGAGCAGGTTACAGAAGTTTACAGATTAAATTTTCAATAATGGAAGCCAACAAAATCTCTATGAGCTTTAATGATCCAATCCCAATTTTCATGGAGTCAATATCATTCCATGTCCATTCCATGACAGTTAATAGCAACAACAGCAAAGCCTTTTTGCTTCTACAGAGAAATTAGATATTTACTCTTGTACAGAGGTTTTAATTGGAATTTGCCTTATAGCTGCCTCAGTCAGTATAGTAGCTAATCTCTCTATATTTTGGGGATTAATATAGCTAAATATGGGAATCTGAATGTATTTTGGAAGTAATGAAGATTTCATATTCTGAAATTTCTTTCGGTATGCTAGATATCTTATATTTAGTTTAAGACAATTCCTGTCTTGCTTTGGTTGTTAGGTACTTTTGAGTCCATTTCAACTGATACTGATACTATGGATAATAGACTGAAATCAGCTTGTCCTGTGCCATCTTCACAATTTTTCTCGTCTTGCACTCTATTGTTGCAGCGACTATGTCATTCCTCATCATGTAGGGTCTGTCTCTTTTTAGGTGTCCCATTTACTTTCTCACACCTGATGTCCTTTTCTAGGGATGGGTCCTGACAACTTGTGCAAAGCACATGAGAAAGTCTTGCCATCCTGGCTTCCAGTGAACATTCTGACTATATATCTTCCAAGAGAGATTTGCTTGTTGCACTTGCAGTCCATGGTATTTTCAATATCCTTTGCCATCACCATAATTCAAACACATCATTTCTTTTTTGCTCTCCCTTATATATTGTCCCACTCTCATAGGCATATGAAGTGATTGAAAACTTTATGGAAAATCTGGGTCAACCAGAACATGTATGCTGCTATAGAAAAGAGCTCACAGCACAGGGATTCCAGAACAGACAATCCTCTCAGGACCAATAAAGAAAGCAGCAATACTAGAATGGTAAGCGTTGGGTCAGGGGAGTAAGAGGGAATTGATCACAATTATAGAATTATCTCTCCCCTCCCAGGGGCATGGACAGCAGAAAAACCTGTAACTAGTTCAAAGTTCATTGGTTGACTTCTAGAAGTATCCTCCAATTGAGTCTGATGCAGTGCCACGTCCTGGCCCCAACATCAATCTTTGGCATTCCCTCAGGACCTACCTGCTCCGTTCCCACCACTGTTCTGCTGCATGACCTTAGGGTTTTGCCTTTTGTGCTGGGGTCTGACAGGGTGCAATCCTGACACTGTATCTCCAGTGTTGTCCGCCATAGGGACATGGGTCAGCTAGGCACATCATGCCCCAGAGTGGCGCTGACCATATGGTCCTCTCTGCATTGGCTATTCTGAGTGGGGTATCATCCTCTAGGATTGGTGGGCCAGGATGCACTCCACCCTCTTCCTCCCCCTTCATTTGCTCCTCTGTTGTCTGATCAGACATGTCCCTGGGGGATAAAGCTCAGTGGTAGAGCATTTGACTGCAGACATGTTCCTGAGCTGATAATTCAGTGCTGTCCTATAAAGTATCAACTCCTTGCAATTGTGCTGTGATGAACCTAGGAACACAGATGTCTGGCCCTGATTTGTTTCTTGCCTCTTAGTTTCTTGCCTCTTCTCTAGTAGGGGGATTGCTGGATCATGTGGTAGCTCAATTTCCATCTGTTTTAGAAATCACCAAATCGATTTCCACGTGGCTGTACATATCTACAGGTCCACCAGCGTGGATGAGAGTTCCTATCTCCCCACAGGCCCTCCCACACTTGTTGCTTTCTGATTTTTTGAATTGGGCTGTTTTTGAGGGTATGAGGTAGTACCTCATAGCTGCTTTAATTAGCATTTCTCTTATGATTAATGATCAGGAACATTTTCTCCTATGTCTATTAGCCATTTGGATTTCTGTCCCAATGAATTTTTTTTCAGGTCCTCAGAGAGCAGTTGGTTTTTCTCTTATTCTAAGTTGGCAAAGTATTATAGATTTTAGTAATAAGGCCTTTGTCTGATGTGTCATGGCTAAGGATGTTTTCCCAGATGGAGTCTTTTGTTACACTCTTGGTGAAATTGTTCGATTTACACAGGTGATATATCTTCATTATATCTGACTTATCAATTTGTGACTCTTCTTTATTTGTATCTTTCCCTATTTCTGAAAGTCTTTGTATCTTCTGTGCCATGGTTCTCAGTTTTGTTCCAAATCTCTCACTAGTGGTCCTGATTGTTTGGGTCTATAATCCACCTTGAGTTTATTCTTGTGCATGGAGTGAGGTAAGGATCTTGCTTCATTTTTGTAGATAATCCATTTTTAACAGCAACATTTCTTTTTTTAAAAAAATTATTTCATTGGTGGCTCATACATTGTTTTTTACAATACTTAAATACATATATTGTGCCAAGCACCTTCACATGCTGCTGCCGTCATCATTCTCCAAATAACTCCTTTTCCACTTGATATCAGCTTTTCATCCTTTCCCCTCCGTCCTTGCTCCCCTCTCGCCCACCAATCCCCAATACTATATAAATTAT
>PVJH01032150.1:0-22965 GCA_004026705.1 Nesogale talazaci | reverse complement strand
AGGGGCTCAAAGGGGGGACTCAAGGCACTGCCTCCAGCCTGCACCCTCTGCCAGCTGGGGAGCAGGGCTGGGGATGACCTGTCAGGGAAGCGGTCAGGGAGGTCTGCCTCCCACACTGACACACACCCCAACACACACACACACACACACACACACACACACGCACACACCACCTTCTCCAGTCTCTAAAGCTGTGCAAGTCCCTTCCCTATTCAGGGTCCCAGAGAACCCCTGAAAGGGTGGGCCTGAGTCCACTTGCCCACGATCCCACGCCAGCTTCCTTGAGGCTTTATTCCCACCTTCTGGCTCATTCCTCTTCCCCCAGGGCTCCCTCTGTTCCCAGAGGCCAAGGAGCAGTGCTGGTGTGTGTGTGTGTGTGTGTGTGTGTGTGTGTGTGTGTCCTTGCAGGATGGCCCTGTTGAAGTGCCAAGCTCTCTTCCCCTGCACACCCCCTCAGCTCCTCAGTGGCTGGCAGGTGGCATTGTTCTGTCAGCTCCCTCATTGCTCATTGCCCTGTCAATTTGGACGGCTGTCACGCTAGCTCTGAAGCACCCAGTGTCCCCCTCCCCCGCACCGTGGTTCTAGAAAGAACCCCAGATAAGAGGCAGGAAACAGAACCTGTAGTTCCTCAGCAGTTTGGTAGGCTGAGCCATCCTTTCTCTGGTCTGAGCCTCGGAACTCACACAGGTCAAAGGAACAGGGGCCAGTGTGGCTCCGTGCTGAACCCAATTCCATTCGCTCTAGCTCACTGAAGGTCTGGTTCCACCACCACCACCACCACCGCCCCACCACCACCGCAAGAAGGAGAAATGCCCCGCCTTTGGGAGCGCTGAAGAGGAAGCAGTTCTTCCAGCAAGTCTGTGTTCAGCATTTACCGATTACCTGCAGTGTATACGCAGGATGCTGGCAGAGCCCCAGAGAAAGGAGAAAGGTCTCTCCCAGTGTTGCAAAGGCTGACAAGGCAGGCAGGGCGGGCTTTGGGTTCTTCTTTGGAGGGGGTTCAGAAGGATCTGCAGAAGATGAGTGATTGTATTGAGCTTTGGGGAATGATGGATAGGTGTTCACCAAATAGAGGTTATGTTAGTCTGGGTAGACTAGAGAAACAAATTCATGGCCACACCTATGTGTATAAGAAAGAGCTTTATATACAAGAGCAGTTGAATATCGAGAAAACATCCAGCCCAGTCCAGATCAAGTCCACAAGTCTAACATTAGCTCATATGTTCAATACCAATCTATAAAGTCCTCTTCAGATTTACATAGCACATGCAATGATGCCGAGTGCAGGAAGATCACAGGCCAGTGGGTGGAAAGTCTTGTGGATCCAGTGGCAGTGGAAGCATCTCAGGGGCGGCAGGGGTCTCCAGAGCCCAAGTGCAGCTTCATGTGCCTTGTCCATGGAAATGTCTTGCATGGAGTCTGTGTCCTGCCTCCAGTGAGCTATTTATCACCTTAGCTCCTCCAAATGAAGTCATCAAACTGTGACCTGATTGACAGGCTAAAGTCCACCCCTTCACTCTTCAGTCTCACATTGACAACAGGGGCCATCTGTGGGACTGTGCAGGCAGCAGGCCAAACCAGAGAAGCCCTGGAGGGGCGGTGGATGAAGAACAGGCTGTAAAGACGGGGGTCCAACATACTGCTGGGTGTTTGTGTCAAGGTGCTTTGGGTTCTTTTGGTTCCAAGTACAAGAATTCTCAACTGATGTGGGCAAACAAGCTTGCTCTGTTATATCAACTGAGAGTCTGAGACAGTGCTTGGCCAAGATGGGCTAACCTGGCAGGTGAAGTGTGGCTGAAGATTCAGATGCTTTGTTTTTCCTTCTTGGGCAACTTATGAGACAAACCGCTGCCCCAGCAAAGGCAGCACACCCTCACATGTGCAAAGGCAGAAATGGGGTTGCTCGCCCCGAAGCCTCAGACAACTTCCCTCACGTCCCGTGAGCTGAGGCTCACTCACTGGACCACACCCTAAAGTGACCAGATTTTAAGCGGGACACCATTAACCGGGCGGTGGGGGGCGGCGTTCTTGATTAAAAATGTGATCTATGTGGAGCAACAAAAATTTTCACAGAGCACAAAAATAGTATTGTAATATATTTATTTTCATTTTAAAACGCTGCGGGACATTGTTAAACTGTTAAGAAGTGGGACATCTGGTCCCCTTACAACACCCGGAATGTTGCCTGTGACATCATCTGTTGTCAACATGAGACTTATGGGTGAAGCCCCGAAGTTTAGCCTGTCAATCAGGTCACAGTTTGGTGACCTCATTTGGAGGTGTTAAGGAGATAAATAACTCACTGGAGGCAGAAGACACTCTCACTGCCTTGAGACATTACTGAGGACAAGCCCGATGGAGTTCCTCTGAAGCAGCCAGAACTCAAAGAGCCAGAGAAGCCAGAGAAACATAGAGTCCCGGCCAGTGCCGAGACGCTTTCACCGCCACTGGATCCACAAGACTGTCCACACACTGGCCTGTGATCTTCCCATACTCAGCATCATGTGTTGTGTGAGTCTGAAGAGGACTTTATAGATTGGTATCAGACAGATGGGCTAATATTGAACTGAGGGGCTTGATCTGGACTGGACTGGGATGTTTTCTCAAGATTCAAGTGCGCTTGTATAAAAAGCCATTTCTTATACACATATGAATGTCTCTGGATTTGTTTCACCGGTCTAGCAGAAATACATTCACTCTCTAAAGGAAGACCATTTGGGGCAGAGAAGGAGGAGGGTGGGGAGAAGAACACCAGAGGAATGGCTGTTGTTAGGCAGCAGCCACGTCTGTGGGGTCTTGAATGCCATGCTCAGGGGCACAGAAAACCCCACATGAGCTGGGGCTGCGTCTCTGTGTCCCCCGTGCTGGAGTTGGTGATGATGCAGAGAGTGACACGCCTCCTGCCACCACAGCCACGGGGCTCAGCGCAGGGCACTGGTGGAGGGGGCTCCTGAGAGAATGAAGCATCCAAGGATGGGGTACTTAATGTCTCAGCTGAAGAGCCCATCTAGGATTGACTGCAACAGCCCTCCAGCCCTCCACAAGAGGCTGCAGGGGCTGAGTCATGAGGAACCCTACTGTGCAGCCACGGTCTCCGCCTATCCTACAGACAGGGAAATGAGGCTCCAGGAAGCCAGGTGCTCACCAATGTCCTCCATAGGCAGTCTGTGCAGGGAGGTGGGGACCCATTCTTCATGCACGTGTGCTGGGGTCATGCGGTACAGATAAGAAGTCACCCTGTGTGAGTCTGGGTAGCCTAGAGAAACAAATTCATAGCCACGCCTATGTGTATAAGAAAGAGTTTTATATACAAGAGCAATTGAATATGGAGAAAACCTCCCAGCCCAGTCAGATCAAGTCCATAAATCTGGTATTGGCCTACCTATCCGATACCAATCTTTAAAGTCCTTTTCAGACTGAGGAAATACACGGAATGATGCTGAATGCAGGGAGACCACAGGCCGGGGGGGTGGGGGGACGGGGGTGGAAAGTCTTGTGGATCCAGTGGCAGTGGAAGCATCTCAGTACTGGCAGGGGTCTCCACGTGGGTCCTCCAGCTCAGGGCACTATCGTAGCTTTGTGTGTCTTGTCCGTGGGAACGTCTCTCAGGAAGTGAGCATGTGTCCTGCCTCCAGCAAGTTATTGATGTCCTTAGCACCTTCAAACGAGGTCGTCAAGCTGCGACCTGGTTGACAGGCGAAACTTCACCCCATCACTCACAAGTCTCACATTGACCGCAGATGATGTAACTGCCATCATCCAAGTGCACCGTGCTGGGTTCAGATAATCATGGCTTCTACGAGGCGAGCCTAACTCCCTCCTCGCCGTCCTGAGTCACCACCACCCTTCCCTCCCTGTTTTGACAGAAAGGCTCCCAGAGATGCTTCCTTCCCCCCCCACTGTCCTGTGAGTCACCTCCCCACCTCATCATTCCTCCCACATGGATTCTGAGCATCATCCCGGCCGCCGCCCCAGCCGCTCTCCCTTCACTTGCTTCTAAGGGAGCGAGGCAGGGAGGCAGAGGCACCAGCCTGGGGGGTGGCATGCGGGGACAGGCAGGTCCTGCTTCTTACTGCCCTTCTCTCCCACCTGGGTGCTCCTTCTGTCAAGTGGGAGGCTGGCAGCATGGGGAAGGGGGTGGGAGGATAAGCAGGAGGTCAAGGTTGGGGGTGGCCATGGTCAAGCCTCATGGAGAGGCATGGGAACCCTCAGGGCTCGCCAGGTCTTGCAGAGGCAGATCAGAGGTTTCTGGGGTCAGGTATGATCTGACAGCCCGTCAGTAGCTTCTGACTCAGGGCAAGGTCCTGGGTGCCAGAGTAGGCAATGACTGTCTTTCGCGAAGTGGATTGCCACCCGGGCCTTTCTGGGTGGACTTGAACATCAAGCGTTTGGCTAGCAGCCCAGCACCTCAACCATTTGCACCTTCCTGGGCTTTCTCAGTTCCACCCTTCCCCGGTGCATCCTCCCATCAGAACTGCCCTGAGACCAGAACCCCCGAAGAGGGCTGTGAGGGCCCATCCATGAGTTCACTCACCAAGCAGCAGACGTGGCACAGCAATGCGGTGAGTGTGCCCTTCAGGAACATGTGCCCTTCGGGAATGAGCAGGGCTGGCCTTCAGTGCTGGCTCCCTCCATCCAGCTCTGTGGCCATGGGTGAATCCCCGCCCCCACCCAGTTTTCCTTTGCCCAGGACGGGGATTGGATATTCTTTGCGCTTCTTTTGGGTTCCAAGTCAAAAATCCATTCCTATTTCTGTTGTAGTTGGGTCAAAGCCTGACTCTGGTCACATGGCATAATTACAATAGCCTCTCTTGATGAAGAAGCCCAGGTTGCACAGTGGGGTGAGCATAGACTGCTGACCACGAGGTTGGCGGTTCAAACCCACTCATCCCTCTGAGCGGCAAAGAGGAGGCAGTCTGCTTCGGCAAAGACGCCGATGGGTCGTTCTACCCTGTCCTCTGTAGTTGCGGAGTTGGAACGGACTTGATGGCAGGCGGTGAAGCCCAGGTTTGATTCTGTGAGAGTGAAGCAGGGGATGGAGAGCTGGAAGCATGGTGCCAGCAGCTGTCTTTTATCATTTGCAAGGGGCGGTCACACAAAATACCCTTTGGACCCTCCAACAGCCCTTTGAAGCCGTGCTGCCAGGTTATGGGGCTCTAAACCCAGCTAGAGGGGACAGATACAGAGCGGCTGGCTCTGCCCCAGCTTCCCCGGTCACCAGGGAAGAGCCAGACCCTGGCATGCAGGATGAGGAGGCATGGGGATACAGAATGGCCAGCCCTCCTGGCAGGTCTGGCCTGCTTGGGGCTCCCTGGGAAGGCAGAGGCTCCTGCAGCTGTGCTGCACCTGTCCCCCACCCTGGGGTGAGGGGGCAAGGAGGAGCGGCTGACAGCTCCGCAGGTAATCGTCACTTCTCCATCGCTGCTAATAGCATGTTTAGCTTGCCGGCTCTTCTGTTTGCCTGGTGCCTCCCACCAGCCCAGCTGAGCTGGGCGTGCTGAGCTGGGAGTCTCTCAGCTCCTGGTGAGGGCGGCTGGAGACGGAGGGGAGGTCCCTCTGCTCCTCAGCCCCAGCCGCAGTCAGCAGCTCCATCCAGGACCCTGGACTGGAGGGGACCCTGAAATTCCACTCCTCGGCACCCCCACCTCAGGAACTCTTCCCGGGAGCTGGAAAAGTGGAAAGGCCACCTCTTCTTAGACCCCTCTCCCTGGGACCCTGCCCCTTCAACCTCACAGGCCCTGCAAACTCTGTTTGCACCCATGCAGAACAGAGCATGGGACTGTTCTAGGTCAGTCTTCGTGAAGAGTGTGCCATGGAGTTGGCCGGATGGGGACCAGCCACCCTCCTGATCTGCCTCCACCCCTGCCTTCAAACCCTTGCCTGCCAGGCCACCAGATGACCCACCCTATACGCAGGGAGCAGGATGGACCCTCGAGCCCTCTGTTGCAATCACTTTAAGCCCCCCACTTGCTGGGTGAGCAGAAGACCCAGAACATGCTCCTGGGAGCTGCCCTTCCTCATCCACAAAACCCAAAGGATTCTGGGCTTCCCACAAGCAGCCTGCAGAGTCCCTTCCTGGTGGGCCTGCCACGTCTGCACTCCGTGGCCTGGTGCTTGACTGCCCCACTGGCCCCTGGCTTGGCACCTGGGTGACCTCCTGTGGGACACATGGTTTATTCTGTAGGCTTCTTTGTGTCCCCTTCCCATGGGCCTCAGCCGGGTCAAGTCCTGATGACCAGGGACCCCAAAGCATGGCGAGTGCCTGCTTGGCTGTCTTGGGCCTAGACTCCCCTGGTTCTACGATTCATAGTTTGGTATCTGGAGCCTTTCTGCCTGTGTTTCTTTCCCTCCTGCTTCTGGAAGGTTCTTACAGGGCCAACCCCAGTGGGGTGGCATGGGTGGGATCATTTCCTGAGTGGACACATGTGAGCACACGCAGTGGCCTCTCTCCCCCGTCACGTTATTTTGTGAAGGATTTCCCCCAAGTTTGCTGCTTTTTCTTGGCTACGTGCTGAATAGCCTGCCCGGCAGACACCCCACCCCCACCCCCAAGCCGCCCAGCATGCGGCTGATTTCAGTTTGTTTACTATGATAAATAATGTTGCTATAAATGCATACACACATATAGCTATGTTTCCTTTGGCAATTATGGCTTTGGGAGGCATTCCAGACAGTGGGACTGCTGGGTCAAAGAGCATGGCCTATTTATGGCTCAGGATAGATAAAGACAGCCTCACTGCCGCAGAGTCAATACTGACTCACAGGACAGGGCACCACTGGCCCCTGCCTGCTTCCCAGATGACAAATCTTCATGGGGGTAAGAAGCCCGAGCTTCCTCTGGTGAGCGGTTGGCGGTTTTCCTTCCACTCTGAGGATGGCACCTTATGTAACCCCCCACCCCAGGACTCCCCCAGTCTATTGCCTAACTTCCACCCGACTCCTGTCTCTGAAAGGGCAGCAGAATCTCCATCTGTAGACCTGTGGGTCTACAGGTGAGCGTAGGAGCAAAGAGGGGGCCCCAGTACCTGGGGGAATGCTCCCTGATTCTCTCCTCAGAGCCTGTCACTAAAGTGTGTGTGTGTGTGTGTGTGTGTGTGTGTGTGTGTGTGTGTGTCTGGGGGTGGAGGGATGAGGGTGAGAGAAACCCTGCAGAAAATGCGTCTCGAATTCAGTCTTCCTTCAGCATCCTCTCTCAGTTCCTGCCCCTTCCCTCCCTCTCTCCTTCTCCTTCTCTCCCCACCTCCTTCTCCATGTCGGAGGGGGGGGGGTGCCCCGCGGGTCCTGGATGGCAGAGGGTGAGGGCTCCACATCAAGCCCCTTTCTGGGCTCTTGCCCAGACCCCCCCTCCAACTGGAGGGCAGTGTGGTGGGGTAGCCGGGTGGCGGGGGCCTGCCTACCTGTCAGACCTTCGGAGTCCGAGTCGGAGGGCATCTGGGCATCCTGTCACAGTTGGGTTGAGGGTTTCATTTGAACAGAGTCGGCCAAGGCTTTGTGCAGAACAGAACGGTGGGGGGTGGGGGATCTCAGGACGTAGACAAAGCTCCCTCAAAAGGTGCCGGGGGAGGGGGGCGGCTGCATTCCATGTGGCCCAACAGAACAAGGCCTCTGGAGCAGCCTCTTCTTGCTCAGAGGGCCCGGGTACCTGGCCGAGAAGCACCACCTTTCCGCCCTGGAGAAGATGTGCCCTTTGGGAATGGGCTAGAGGCTGGTCTCTGGTGACTGGGGGAGAAGTTTCAGGGGCCAGGGCAGGGACAGAGTGGGAAGAGAGGCCCCAGCGAAGGCTGGAGAGTGGAAATTCCTTGCAGGGCAAGGTTGAAGTTGCCGTGTGTGTGGGCAAGGGATGGGGGGAGCCTGGCCATCACCCTCCCCCCACCCCACTTTCCACCCCCAGTCTCCTGAGACCCTCAGGACATGGTTGAGGAACCGGGATGCTGGGAAATGGAAGAGGTGGTTCAACATGGTGAGAGGAGGCTGTGGGGGCTGGGGAGGGTCTGGCATCTCAGGGATCGATGGCGGCAGTGGGCTCAGCCCCAGAGGCTGACGCTATGGCGTGGTCTGAGTGGAGCCTCACTTCATCCACGAGCAAACCCGGCCCTCTGGTAGCTGTGTGGTTGAGGGGGGGGGGGCTTCGTCCCCTCATCCAGACTACGGCACTGTACCGACCCCCTGCCTACCTCACTGGCCATGAGACATGGCTGCAGAGTGCAGAGTGCAGCTGCAGGAGGACACAACTACATATGCCAGGCCTCCACCCTGGCCAACCCAGTCCAGTCTCGCCCTGCAAACATCCTGGCTCCTGCTGCTGCCCTGGGAACCTCACTCTATACTGTGCAGGGCATCAGAGGCTAGGGGAGGCTACTGCCAGGAGGGAGGAAACATTGGGGCTCCCCAGTCCCTGGTCTGCCCGCCGCCAACAGGGCTTGTTTCCATACCTCCTGACCTGGCCCTCTGGCCAATGCGGAAAAAACACAGGACAGGACGTGGGGTTTCCCGGCTGTCTCTGCTGAGGCTTGCTATGTGAGGCCAGGCCAGTGGCTGCCCTCTCAGCGCTCTGCCGTTATGCCCAGCTCTGCCACACACTAGCCGCCCGCTCAGCTGGGGGCCTGGCCATGGCAGTGCCACCTTCAAAGCTGAGACCTGGGATGTGGAGGGGGAGGGAGGAGGAGTGCCCCCCTTCTTATCAGCCCCTATCTAAGATCCGCATTTCAGTTCTCAGAGCGTCATTGCTCCCCTTTCCAGTCCCCCTCCTTCACCCTGGCCTCCCCCTGCTGCACAGCGAGGGGGACTTTTCGCTGGCTGAGGAGGGGAACAATGATTGTGGGAGAGTGGGGGGACCCTGTGGTGGGGGTGGGGGGGTAGGGGGCTGCGTGGGCTGTGTGATTTTCCCGAACAGGCGGGCGTGAGAGGGAGAGGAAATTATTCTGTCTAAAATCTGAGAGAGGAGCTTGTCTTCCAAGCGACGGCTTCATGTCTGGGTGGGGAGGCAGGCGTCAGGCTGGGCTATTCCCAGAGGTGGGGAGGAGGCGGGGCAGGGCCAGTCTTGGGGGGGCGGGGTCCCCAGGAGGGGCACAGGCATAGCCAAATAGCCGTTCCTGTTGGCCCGGGTGCCATGCTTCAGGGAGAGCGTGGCACCCTCCCCGAGAGGCCGCCCTGCGGGAGCAGCAGGCACACAGCACAGCGATTAGTTCAGTGTACAGATGAGCAGACGGTCACCTGCCCCAGGGGCTCACTGACCCCTGAGTCCTAGAGTCAGAGAGTGGGAGAGCCAGGACTTGGAATCCCTTCTTTCCCCGCACATCTGCCTGGTGCCGCCTTCTGAGGGATCCAGTGGTGTGTGTTGGGGTGGGGGCGCCTCTGAAGGCTGAACCAGGCAAAGCCCTCCAAAGCAAACAGCGGTGGAGTACAGTGTGGGCCCCAGGCAGATCCCCGGTGGCGTAAGTGGTTGAGTGCGGGACTGCGGCCCACGGGCTTGGCAGTTCAAATCCAGAAGCAGTTCTGCAGGAGCAAGGCTGGGCCTCCCACTCCCACCAGAGGGCAGCGGTGCTCCCCCAACCCCCCAAAAAAAAGCTACTGCCTTAGAATCAACTAGGACTCCTTCATAGCACCTGTGTTAGTCTGGGTTGATGAGAGAAACAAATTCATTGACACTCGTGTGTGTGTGTGTGTGTGTGTGTGTGTGTGTGTGTGTAAGAGAGAGCTTTCTATTAAAGAGCAATCGTATATTAAGAAAACATCCCAGCCCAGTCCAGATCAAGTCCCTAAGACTGATATTAGCCCATGTATCTGAGATCAATCTACAACGTCCTCTTCAGACTCACACAACACATGCGATGACATCAAGTGCAGGATGATCACCGGTGGCCCAGTGGGTGGGAAGTCTTGTGGACCCAGGGGCGGTGGAAGCATCTCAGCGTGGGTGTGGGTCTCCACGTGGCTCCTCCAGCTCCAGGCCTCTGGCCTAGCTCCACGTGTCTTGTCACGGGAAACACAAATCAGAGTGTGTATCCCGCCTCCAGCGAGCTATTTCTCCCCACAGAGCCTCCAAATGACGTCATCAAGCAGTGACTCGATCCACAGGTTCAGCTCCACCCCTTCACTCCTAATGGTCTCAAGTTGGCACCAGATTATGTAACTGCCACAGCAACCCTAGAGGGCAGCGTAAAACTGCCCCCGGGGGTTTCTGAGGCTGCCACGCTTTAAGGGCTATCAAATTAGGCTCTAGGTTTCTACAGCAGGCGGGGTCTATGATATGTGTACACCTAGCCCTGTATTTTCCACCATGTGAACATGCAAGCAGAGGAACAGTTTGTTTTGTTTTCAAAGAGACAGCAGGGCAGGAGACACATGGTAAGAAGAGATGGAGAGAGGCTCCCCACTTCCATTTTCGGCCCTGGAATCAGATGCATACACATCTCGCGTGTCCTGTTCTGAAACCCTCCCCCTCTTATTACATTCATTCCACAAGTCAGGTTGGGGGGCTTAGATTGTTTTCCACTGAGGTGCTTCATACAGGTGGCAGGGAATTGAGGACAAGCCCCTTCCCCCCCCCCCCCCCCCCGGCCTCATTTTACAGCTTAGACTCCACATGGTCGAGTGACTTGCTGAAGGTCCTAGAACCATGGGGGACCAGCGCTGACTCGCTGTCTTGGTTTAATAAGTCAACCACAAAAGCAAGATGCCTACCCCTCCCCCCTATCTCCCCTTCTTCCCAGCCTGCTGTTTAAGATGCGTAGTGGTTCACTGGGCATCATGTAGACCTTTAAAAAGTCTCTGCTCAAGCATTTCTGAGAATAAACATTATGAGAAAAGTGGCCTGGAGCTGTGTCTAGTTTTCTGTTCTTGGCCTCCCTCCCCCCCCCCAACTTATTAGGTGGTTGCAGAGGCAACAATAGGGTTGACGTCACTCACAGTATCCCCCCACCCCACCGACCCCCACCGTGGACCCGCCCAGCCTGTGCTGGACCATGCAAAGTCCAAAGTACCATTTACCATCCATTTTAATCACAGGGTAAAACCAAACTCACTGCCCGCGAGCTTCTGAGACGGTCACAGTTTATGCAGGAGAGAAGCCCCCACTTTCCCCGAGGGGCACCGGTTGGCTCCAAACTGCTCGCCTTGCAGTGAGCGGCCCCCCACGGAACCCCTCTGCCACCAGGGCTCCCCAGCGATAGCACGGCCTGTGATAAACAGAGCTGCGAATTGCTTAAGGGCAAGCTTCCTTCGGTTGCATGCCTATTCATGTCACCTCAGTTATTTCGCTTGATGTCCTTGGGGAAAATCCCCCCTAAGGAAATGCAGATCGCCAGAGGTACTGTACTTCGTGCGGTCTTTATGAAAATTGCTCCGAGACCCTTGGACGAGGATGGCACCTGGAGGGGGCGGATACGCTGAGCGTCTTCTCTTACTACCTGACTCTGCGTGATGACACAAGGGGCCTGGCAACCTAGCGGTTACACAGTAAGCTGCTAACCCCAGGCCAGCAGTTAGACACTGCCAGCTGCTTCTCGGGAGGAAGACGTGGAGTTGTGGTTTCTGAACCACACACCGGGGGACTGAGTGCTACCCTGGCCTCTCGGGTCTCTGTGAGTCAGAATGGACTCAATGGCAGTGAATTTGGTTGGCTTCTTCAAAATGACGAAAAGGGGGTGCCCTACTATCGAATTATCCGACAATGACACCCCAGACTGGCTTCACATTTAAAGAACCCTCTTGTTCTCTTTGCTTGTCCGTGGACAACAGTTGTTTCCTGACACCCGAGTGAGTGTCAAGCATCTCTTTGTGAGTCCTCCGGTGTAAATCCCCAAGCGGTTCTGATTTCACGGGAGTCCTGGCGGCAAAGTGGTTGCAGTTGGGGCTGCTAACAGCAGAGACAGCAGTTCAAAAGCATGAGCCACTCCTCAGAAATAAGATGAGGCTGACTACCCCATAAAGAGTTACGGTCTGGGAAACTCACCGGGTGGTTCTGCTCTGTCTTATAAGGCTCGCCCTGGCAGTGAGATTGGTCTTTAGCCTGTTTAGTCTGAGCTCTAAGAACTCATCACAAAGGCCAGTGGGTGGGAAGTCTTGTGGATCCAGTGGCAGGAGAAGCTTTTCAGCATTGGTGTGGGTCTCCACCTTGGCTCCTCCAGTTGCAGGGATCTAGCCTAGCTCCATGTGTCTTGTTATCAAAAATACAAATCGATCTCCTCGGTGAGGTACATTTTCTTATGAGAAGTCTTCTTTCTCCCTCTCACTCGAAGTGAGGAGACTGGCTGTGCCACTTCAGGGAGAAATACCTACAATTCAGTGGATACTACAACCAACTTCTTTCGTAAAAGCCTTGTCTATCTTGAAATACATGATGAGGAATGGAGGTTTTAAGTTTCACGCCCTTTCAATATTTTCTCCTTCTTTTCCTTTAATTACCGCGCATTCTCAAAAAAGCTATGGATACAGGTTAACAAATACTCATTCCCACAAGATGGTAGAAAAGTTGACATCAGTGACTTAAGACAACAGCTTGGGCATGTGCAGAAGAAACCACGTGACTTGAAGCATCATTATGATTGAGTAGTGTGGCAGTCATGTGCTCATGTTAATTTCATGACTGAGATGCAGGGGTGGAGTCTAGCCTGTTAATCTGGAGACAGCCATTGAGGAGCCAATGAGGCCTCAGTGTGGTCATGACTTTCTCCTGAGACTTCTGGGAAATCTCGAGGTATTTTCCTGATGGAGATGAGACGCTATCTCCCCAGTTGTTGGGAGTTAGTCTCAGAGACAATGGATTACGGACAAGACAAGATGGCAGCGTCTGAAAAGCTGGAGGAGCTGGAGGAGAAGTTGCACGGCCTTATCTTGATGGAATCAGACCTCTGAAGCTGGAGAAACCACGGGGAGAGCCCTGCCAGCACTGAGTTGCTTCCACCACCACTGGATGCTGTTGATGGACTCCGAGCCCTGGAACTGAGGAGCCCTGGGGAGACTCCTGCCGGCGCCGGCACTCTGCACCCACTGTCCTGTGACTTCGTGAGTTGGGAGCAGACATTATAGACTGGTATCGGGCATATGGGCTAATATTGGACTTATGACTTTGGACTGGGTTGGGATGCTTTCTCAAAGTCCTATTCTTCTTGTACATAAGCCGTACCCTTATATCCAGATCCGTGTCTATGAGTCGTTTCTCTAGTCTTCCCGGACTAACATAAGTAACAATATGACCGCTCTGACCAGAGCCCACTCCAAAACCAAAGCCACTGCCACGGTAAGTCCAGAGGACAGGGCAGAACTGCCCCCATGGGTTTCTGAGACGGTAACGCTTTACATGAGTAGAAAGTGTCCTTTTCTCTCCCACCGAGCCGCTGGTGCTTTCAAACTGCCAACGATGGGGCTAGCAGCTGCTCAGTGCATACCTTTGACTCCATCAGGGCTTCGGAGGCTCAAAAGGCAGATTAGCAGAGAACTTTAGTCTTGCAGGCGGGCTGACGAAAAAGGTTTCTGTTGTTAGAACACACTACGGGATGTTTGCATGAAAAAAAAAATCACACATTTCTGCTGAAACATTGCACAACGATTTTATAGACAGTCATTCTGGTGCCATCCCGTCTGACAGTGTCACAGTGAGTTCCACACTCCGCCTGCCCCCCAGTGCCTTTGCTGGGTGGTTGATGCTCCCCTCTGCTACCCTACCCGGTCTCCCAGGTCAGGGCAGTGACTTGGTGAATGAGGTCAGGGGCCCACCTTAAGCCCTGGGGTCCCTGATTCAAAGGATGGCAGCCAGCAAATCCTCCAGGTCGGGGGTGTCAGTGGTGCCTAGAGGGTCAGATCAGGGCTGGGACCATGCAGGCACCAGCCGCTGCCCTTCCAGGGATTCCCCAACAACCCTTCCAGATGGCAGCCCCTGCCCTGCTCCCTGCCTGAACAGAACGGGGCCCCTTGATGGAGTTGAAATCTGCTCCCCCACAAAGTCCTCCCACTGGCCCACATCTCCCCATTAACTCCTGGGCAAATTGCTTTAAAAGCCTTTCTGCCTCCTACTGCAGACTGCAGAACGGGTGGGAGGGAGGCTCTCTTTGGGCTAAGGGTGCCGCTCCCAGACTCCCTCAGGGGCCTCCGTCCCACCAGGGCTCAAGAGAAGAGACCAACCAATGTCCTTAGTGACCCAAAAGACAGGGGATGGCGTGGTAGAAACCTCAGGGTCCCCGGGAGGGCGGGAGTTACCGGGAAGGAGAAGGAGCCTAGACAGCCAGAGGCAGGCGGGCAATTAAAGGAGGGGGCTGAGCTTTCAATGAACAGGCTCCTTCACTCGAAGCAGGTAATTAACGGATTAGCAAGAAGGCTGGGCGCAAGACTGAGGCTGCCAGCAGGCTCCCGGTTCCCCAGGGGGTGGGGGGGGTGGGGGGGTAGGGGTGTTTCAGGATTCAAAAGGCAATTGGGGAGTCAAGGAATTTAGCAAGGGCTGTGGGCTGCAGGTGGGCTGAGAGTGGAGGTTAGGGCCCCCCTGGGATGGGTGTTGCCGTTGACCCTTGGCTCCTTCCACTGTGTCCATCTGTCTTCCCTCTTTTCTCCGTTGGGCAGAAATAGAGCCTCCAAGGTGGGCTGGAGGGCGCAGGACCAGGCAGTGCTGTCTTCTGCTGTGCAGCGGGTGGCGATCATCTGGGGCTGGATCATGGACACCTAACACCACCAACTCTGCCTGTGGACCCCTGGGTGGCCGTGTTGCTGAGTGGACTCCGAGTCCCCGGCAGCCCTGCAGGACAGAGCACAACTGCCTCTCCAGAGTGTCCTAGCCTGTGATCTCCACAGGCCTGGATCACGAGCTCACGAGCCCCTTGGGGAAGAGACCCGGCTCCCTAGCAATCACCGTCTTCTGCTTGGCAGCTGCGTGCTAACTGAGCCTGGGCTAGGGGGCGGTGTGTGGGAGTTTCTGAAGGGTCAAAGTCTTACTCATTCTGACCCCCGACGTTTGCATCTCACCCACAGCCCCTGGAAAGCCGCTGAGTCTTATCAGGGTGAGATGCGGGACCCTGACAGATGCCCCTGGGTTGACACCTGACTTCTGCTTCCTACCTGGAGGTGGCAGACAGAGAGGTGCTCATCAGACAGCCCAGCTGCCCTCCCCGCATCTCCCGGCTCGCTAGACAAGGTAACACCAAGATAAAAGCGTTGGCACGTGGCATGCAACCCTCCAGCTGTGTGCCTTCCCAGCCAGCAGGGGAAAGCCACCGTTTGTTCCTCGGAGGGAAGCCTTCGCCTGACTCTCTGAGGGATCTAGGCCACGTGGACGCCCATCCCT
This sequence comes from Nesogale talazaci, assembly GCA_004026705.1. Taxonomy (NCBI): domain Eukaryota; kingdom Metazoa; phylum Chordata; class Mammalia; order Afrosoricida; family Tenrecidae; genus Nesogale; species Nesogale talazaci. Next base: position 7,694 of record PVJH01032150.1, on the reverse strand, counting down.
GAGTCCTCTGCAAAGCCTGAATCGCCGCAGGACTGCCCTCTGCAGTCCCCTGTGAGCCCTGTCGGGGGAGGGAGAAGCACCCTCGCAGGAAGTTACTGAGAATTAGGTGTCGTTTGTCCCAGCAGCACGGCCAAGACCATCCTGACGATGACAGAGCACAAACGTATTTGTCTGCATCTGTGTTTCCTCTTCTTTAAAGTAGGGAAGAAGGATACCCACCTCAAGGAATTTTTGTGACAGGAAGTGAAATGATACACACAATTGGTTATAGGGAATTCTGCTCAGATCGTGAGTCCCATAAACCGGGCACCAAACCCATTGCCATCCAGTCCCTTCTAAGGCAGCAAGAACTCCTTCATGCCCAGGGTTCTCTGGGCTGGGCTGGGCTCTTCCCAGCGCAGCTCACTGGCCTCTCATCTAGGGGCCATTTAGTGGGTGAGCAGCCAAGTGCAGACGACTGGTCACCCCTAGGGATCTTTGGGACTCCAGACCTCTTTGCAAAGGAAGAGTGTCACCGTCGGTCAAGGTCAAAGGTCAGGGAAGCTGGATTGGCCACTGCTCGTGATGGGGACTTTTCTGCATCTGTGCCAAGGGCTTAAGGGTTGAGGAAGAGGTGGTGTGTGACGTGCTAGGGCCTGGGCGGCACCCGTCTGTCTGATTCCCCCAGTTCTCTGTCGTCCACAGGGTGCTGTGCTGCCCTCTTTAGGGAAAGCAAGGGGGGGGGGCGGTTCTCTGGACCAGCTCTGTCCTATACCCTGGGAACCATAAGCTTTTCTCCCGGAGCTGCTGGGTTGCTGGAGGGACTCTTGTAACGGAGCCAGGCAGCGCCACGTCTTCCTGGCAGCGTGGGTGATGCATTGGACTGCTCATTGCAAGGTCGGCCGTTTGAAACCACCAGTTACTCCTCCGGAGGAAGAACGAGACTTTCTATTCTAAACATTTACGGTCCTGAAAACGCACAGGGTCAGGTCTACTGTCCTAGAGGGTCCCTGTGAGTCAGAATCCATGCAATGGCAGTGCGTTTCCCTAGAGTCCTTGGTTTTCCTTCCTTTCCGGACCATCCCCCTGCCTTTGCCACCTCTCTCCTGAAGTGCCCAGACTGCCTCCTGGCCTGCTGCCGCCCCCCTCCATTGGAAGAGGAGCAGGGACCCAGCCCCACTCAGCCGTTGTGGACTGGTCTCCTTCCCGCCTTCTGTTGGCCCGTCTTCCATGGTTCTTGGTTGGGCTGAGAGATCAAACCCATGTTTTTGGACAGATCTCATTCCTCCCCGTGCTCCCGATGCTTCGCTTCCAGAGCCTGACCGAGTGCTCTCTGTTCATCGTCCAAATTCTGAAGCCCTTGCCCCCTCTCGCTGCAGTTTCCTCCCTGCTCTGAGTCCACAGGCAGAACGTTCCAAGCAGAGGTCTTAAAATATTCCTTCTTAGCCGATGCCTACTCCACTGGCCTCTCCTTCCCCCGTAGCCCAAGAAAATGTGATTTCCCTCACAAACCCAGCAGCCTCGATTCTTTTCTCAGGACCCTTCCAGCCCCCCAGGACTGAACCTGCAGCTTTGGTCTTTCAGATGAGGGGTCAGCTCACGTCCAACGAGGACCTCTGATTGGGAAAGAACATGACTCCCACAGGTCTTACACACAGCAATGAGAGGCAGTTTTCTCTTGCCCTTTGTCATGCATGACTCCTTTTTCTGGCTCCTGGCAACTGCCCTGGGCCAGTGCCACTTAGCACAGGGAGCTGTGGTGCACTTGAATTGTGGCAAGAAAAATTGAGGTCTGCTGCAGGTGTGGCATGGGACATACTGACGTTGAAGACAGCCTGAGGGCAAGTCACAAAAGGGTTGCTGCTGGGGTTCTTTTCCTCTGCAACCAAACTCGAACCCTGCTGCCGCCCACAGGTGAATTCTGACTCACAGAGACCCCATATAGGATTTCTAAGGGACACTTTTTTGGGGGGTAATTCTCACATGCTTTATTTGAAAAGCTCTTCTCCTGAATGTATTGGGAATATGAGTTCTCTTTCTTTTTTCTTTTCAAAAACCCCATTTTACTGGCTGCTCATATAGCTCTCATCACAATATATACATGCACACACTGTGTCAGTATTTATATATATTTTTCTCAGGAGGGGCTCGTACAACTCATCATAATCCATATATACACATCCATGGTGTCAAGTGCACATGTACATGTTGCCTTCATCATTCTCAAAACATTCCTTTCTACTTGAGCCTGGCTATCAGCTCCTCATTTTTTCTCTTCCTCCCTCATGAGCCCTTGATAATTTACAAACTCTTATTATTTTGTCATGTCTTATACCGACCGATCTCTCCCTCCCCCCACTTTTCTGTTGCCCATCCGCCAGGGAGGAGGTCATAAGTAGATCCTTGTAATCAGTTTCCCCTTTTTACCCCCGTCTCCCTCCACCCTCCGGTCTCCCCCCTGAGAGGCACATTATGGGGGCAGACAGCCTCATCTTTTCCCAGCAGAGCGGTACACGGATTCGAACTGCCAGTCTCGTGGTCAGCAGCCCAGGGCCTAGTCCAACGTCATCCAGGCTCCATACATGTGTCTGTCCAAAACAACATGTGTGTCAACCTGCCTGGACAATCAGTAGATGGTCGCAAACAAGCTTCTCAGCAGCACACGTGTCTTTTGTTTCACTAGGGTGACTTCAAAACCAGGTACTGTCAGCACACTGGCTTCTGGGGGGCTCTGCTGGACCAATGAAATTCAAAGCAGAGAAGGCAGCTCAGTCGGGGATGGGAACCGTTTTCTGGAATTCCACAGGGTTAACCTGGAAATTAGAGATCAGCTCCGAGGACATAGGGAGATCACAGGGCCTTATCAGGAAGAAGGCTGAAGAAGATGGAAGATGGCAGCGGCGAGGAAAAGGCCAGACAAGGGGTACCAAGGGATTGTCTCCATCACGGCAATGCAGCAGCTCAAAGTCTGAGGGTACCGAGGACATTGCATTGGGAACAGCCCTATGAACATTGCACTGAGAACCTTGCCCCACCCATCCTCTAGCCAGGGTCTTCGCCCTTCAGCCTTCTTTTTGGGTCCCAAACCCAAAGAACGCTGGAGAGGAACACAACCTGAGTCCCCCAAGGGTGCTCAAACCGCCATGTTGACTTGCCAAATCTTCAGGAAGTAGTTTGAGAGACGGACGCACTGCCTTCAGAAGCGTATAGACCGAGGTCTACCATTCTCAATCTGTGGGTCGCGACCCCTTTGGGATTTGAACGACCCTTTCACAGGGGTCCCCCAATTCATAACAGTAGCAAAATGACAGTTCTGAAGTAGCACCGAAAAACATTTTATGGTTGGGGAGGTGGGGTCACCACCACATGAGGAACTGTGTGAAAGGGTCCCGGCGCGGCGTCAGGAAGGCGGAGAACCACTGCTCTAGGTGGAGGCGGTGTTGAGAGGCGATAGCTTCACACTCTGATATTTTTGCTTGCGAAAGGTTTCTATGGTTGTCAGCAATACTTTCTGATGCATCCTCCTATGAGAAAGGACCGTGAAATATTGCAAGAAAATGTAAAGTTGATTACAGGTGGAAATGATAGCATTTTGAATACACTGGGGTAAAATGAGTTGCTAAAATTACTTTCATCCGTCCTTTCTATTTCTTAAAAAAAATGTGGTTCCTAGAAAAATTTTCAAATACATAAGTGGTCTACAGAGAGTGACATAATCCCCAAGATTGGGACTGAGCCTGGGTGGCATAAGTGGTTGAGTGCGGGACGGCGGCCCGCGGGCTTGGCAGTTCAAATCCACCAGTGGCTCTCAGGAGCAGCACTGGGTAGCTCCCATGACCAGAGGGCAGTGATGTCACACCCCCCCCCCCCCAAGAAAAAAAGACAAGAAAAAAAGAAAATTAAAAAAAATTCCCCAAGATCGTGCCCTGTGCCACTCTTCAGATCTGGAAAGGCACTCGCCCTCATGTTAGAAAACTCAGCCACTTAAGACCCAGAGGCACCATCTACTCAAAGACAGTTCAGAGAGTGTGATAGTTAGGTTTATTGTGCAACCAGGCCAACAGGGACAAGTGGGTAGAGTTTAATCAAGTTACAGCTCAACTGGAAGACAACAGAAATAAACAGACAGCTGACATCCCATCTCCCTCTTGCTCCCTGGTGATGGGACCAGCCTGCTGCTGCTTTATCTAGTTCTCTGCCTCCACGTGTGTTCTACACTACCAGTGGGTCAAGCCAACCCGCGGATCGTGTACCTAGAGCTTGAGGCTCCTTCAAGACCTGCTTGGTCATGCTGCTGGGGCTTGAGCTTGAGACTGGGGGAGTCTGTCGCAGTGCTTGAGTTCTCACGTTCAAGACCCCATCAGGGCCTTCCAGGCTAAACTCCTGAGCTACTGACTGTTGTTGATCCACCCTGCTGTCTGCTGCCTGCAGGCAGACTCTGCCTGTCTTACGTGAGGGAGGACTCTCGTGTCATACTTCGGTGGCTTGTGTGTAGCTGCAATGCTGGAAGTTCTGCCACCAGTATGCATTTCAAATACCAGCAGGGTCACCATGGGTGGGGGGAGGGCAGGTTTGGGGGGCATTGGCATTTCCAGACTAAGAACAGAGGACGATGAAGGAATAGACTGGCCACTTCTCAGGGGTTAACCATTCCTAACTCTTTGAAGAACCTTGGGACACTGTCAAGTAATCGTGCTGGAAGATGACCGCTGGTCCCACCCCCCGCCCCCCAGGTGGAAAGGCACTCAAAATACAGCTGGGGAAAAGCTGCCTCCTCAAAGGACAGTGGACCTTAATAACAGAGGTGGAGTACAGCCTTCAAGATCTTCATTTGCTGAAAGGGCACAACTCCGAATGTGAAGAAATAGTTGCAAACATCCATGAATGACTGGAATGTGTAATATGGGAAGTGTGAATCTAGGAAAATTAGAAGTCATCAAAAATGAAATGGAATGGACAAAGAGCAATATCCTAGGTGTTCATGAATTGCAACTGGCTGGTATTGGTCCTTTGAAGTCAGACAGTCATCTGGCTTACCATGCTGGGAGCGGCGCATCACACTGAACATCAAAAAGAACATTTCAAGATCTGTCTTGAGGTGTACATTTAAACGGAAGTCTAGTTCACGCAACTATCATGTTGCCGTAATTAATGTTCTATAATTTACCTCGAGGCTCTTTTTTTTTTCCCCTCACATCACTGCCCTGGTGGGAAAAGGAAGCCCAGCCTTGCTCTTGGGGAGCTGCTGTTGGATAGAGCCCCTGTGGGCCGCAGCCCCGCACACAACCACTGCACCGCCAGGGCTTAGCTTACCTCTAGGCTCTTATAGTCATAAAAAAGATGACACAGACGCTCATCCACAGAATTCACAATGAAAAGGTTTTACTCAAGTCGAATGAAACTGTTTTGGAAATGATGATGGCAACATATGTACAAAGGTGCTGATACAATTGATATATGGATTGTTATAAGAGCTGTAAGAGCCCCCGATAAAATGATTTAGTTTTTTTAAAAAAGATTCACTAAGGAATCTAACAATTCTTGTGCCAGTGAGAAATGCTCAGGTGAGTTGTTTTCCAGGGCAGGTTACTAAGTTTCGGGTCTGCCAACAAATATCCAAAGGGACATACCCCTCTGCTGTCAGCCTCAACCAGGGAGCATTCAGTTCAAGCTCCATGTGTCAGCAAACTCAACCTCCTGAACTAATGCCCCCTTGGCTCTCCATGCCAGCAAGCCTTGGCCCAGAAGCATTCGGCTCCCCTTCTGTAAAGTTAGCAAGCTTCATGCCCCCAATCAATTGCCTAAAGGCGCCCCACTCTGCAAGTCAGCCTCCTGCATGGAAGGACTCAGCTTAGCTTGCACTGTAGGGTAGGAAGTCCATCACGCTGACGGCATTGGGTGGATGCGGCTGTCGATGCTCTGACTCCTGGTTCCGCTGCTGCTCCTCTGATGTGCAGCTGCCATCTGGACCGAGCAGGTTCACTGTGTAGGAATCTGGAGTGCAGAGGACTTGCTCCACTCCTGACTTCCTTGGTAATGAGACGGCACCTCCTGCTTCTCAGAGGGCTCGTTTGGTACCCAGCAGGATGCCACTCCAGGCTCCCCAGTGACTCACAGACGACTCCCGTCGGTATCTTCCTCCACCTTCTTACCAGACCCACTGGGAAAGATGGTTCAGTGGGAGTGAAAAGCTTTGGCTAGAAGAACCTCATTAAAGAATCCATTGCCCCTGAAACTCTTTTTTTTTTTTTTTAATTAGGCATCACTGCCCTCAGGTGGTGGGAGTAGGAGGCCCAGCCTTGGCTCCTGGGAGCTGGAATTGAACCTCCAATCCAGTGGGCCGCAGTCCCGCGCACAACCACTACGCCACTGGGGCTCAGCACCTCTGAAACTCTTATTCAAACGTATCCACCAAGGACTGAAGCCATCGGCGAAGAAACAGAAGAAATCCGCTGACTTCCTCAGTCTGAAATTGAGCAAACGTGGTATCAAGATGCAATTGGTAACGACCAGGGATTGGAATCTGAACGTTGGAAACAAAGAAGAAAGTGGGTAGCTGGAAACTATGGCCTGGGTGAGAGAAACAACGGTGGTGGTCCAAGCATAGACTTCTACGGGATGGGTGATTGCTTTATTGCAAATACCTTCCCCCTGAAACGTAGTGCCTCACATGGAAGGGGCTGGCCTGGGGAGGGCAGGATGCAAAAATGGAAGACTGGGTGCCTCCCCACCGACCACCCTGGGTGGACCCACCTCTGCCTTCTTCCCAGAAGCAGGCGCCCCACCTCAGTTATGCTGCACGCCGGATTGCGTTGGGCTGAAAGCCCTCTAATGGATGCACACGCTTCTTTCTGCTCCACTCCTGCTCCGGGGACAGCAGCCCTGCGTTCTTTGCCCACACAGCTCTAACAGTTCTGCCTTGCGCTGTGTGAGCGCACGTTAGTTACATAACCGTGCCGCACCACCTACCGCAGCCAGACCAAAACCCAGAAGGGAGGCTCAAAACTCCAGGCAAGGGGGTTAGAGGGACTTAGGCTGTGTACCCAGGAAGGCCATTCCCTGACCCTTCCGACCCCGCCTATCCTCTCCACCAAGGCCCTGCCCACCCAGGAACACTCCCAGGGCCTCTCAGGAGACCGTGCCAGCTGTCACCCACCAGCCACCTGCGGGCTTAGGTGGGTCTGAAAGGCAGGTGGTTAAGTGCTGGAGGAGTGGGGCTGACTGCTCTGTCTCCTGCTGCTCGCTGGCTGCGGGATGCATGCCGGCCAGTTAAGTACTTTTCTGGCAACTGATTATATAGATTTGCTTCCCCGTGAGCTCAAGCTCACAGTGACCTAGGACCCCGAGAGGGCCCCCCCCCCTGCCATTTGTGTGGAAAACACTCTGAGCGCACCCACCTCCTGGCTCTCGGGGAAAGAGGCTCTTTGGCAAGTGGAGGCGAGAGGGAAGTGGGCTCCTGAGGTGCTTTCTTTCTGGGAAAGGCTGGAGGGCCTCCCTGCACCGCACGCTGCCAGCTGCTCATTCCCGCCTGCAGATGCAGACCGGTGTAGGTCAGTGCCCCAGCCCAGGCACTGTGGTCCCTGCTGCCCTTGGGAGTTCAGCAGAGGCGCCCCACTTCCTGCTTTTCCTGTGACTGTGCTCTGCAGGGTACCATTCCCCAGGTCTGGGATTCTCTTTCTTTTTGGTTGCCCCCAGGCTTGGTCACTAGAGTCACA
>PVJH01032149.1:0-22967 GCA_004026705.1 Nesogale talazaci | reverse complement strand
TTTGAATGGACACATTTGAAGGTGGAAAAATGATGCCTTCTACTGCAACATTACACTAATTAGAAGTTACCAGGCACCCAAACGCCACGAGTCTGTCTACAGAGATCTACTAGGCAAACACCCATGAGCTGGAGGTGAGGAGGGGAAAAGAAAAATCAAACACACCTCCTAGCTAAGTGCTCTCTCTCTCTCTCTCTCTCTCTCTCTCTCTCTCTGGCAACACTGAGTGGGGTCGGGCTTTGGCCTTCAGCTGCACACCTCTACAGACGTGGTCAACCTCCAACCAACCACGTCAGCTTACTGATGGCAAAGTCATTTAAAAATCCACAGGGTTCTCTTCCTCTGCAAAGCAATCCTGAGGTGTTAAGTGTGATCATCCCTAATTATAGGGGGGAAAACAAGCTAGAGATGAATAAACTCAAAGCGACTTGTTTGATGTCATATATTTTGTATCAGTGTCAGATTATCCAAGACACAAGGTAAGCAAGAGCTTACTTGTGCTTACTGATGAAGCCACGGTGAATCAATTTTACATTTTTCCCACTACATCAAAGATTCTATTGTTTCTCTGTGAAATACAGTTAATTAATAAGGCGCTTCTAGTCAGAGCCTTTGTTACTCTTACCAAATGGCATTCTTTTTCCTGATGGCCCTGGGTAAAAATGGGGGTGGGGGAAGATTCTGATTAGATTATATGATTCAGCTGTCTGTGATTGTTATCAAAGTTAATTGTGATGATCACTATTCTGCCATCATTAAAACCAGCCATCTCAGAAACAGGAAGTGGCAGGTTTTGCTAACAGTGATAGAAAGCAAGCAGTGGAACCTATCTTTTGGATCCTGAAATATCTGCACATTGAAATTTCTTGGTTCAGAAAGACAGCTTTGGCATCAAAGTGGGATGGGAACATTAACAGAGGAACTAGCAACCAGAGTATTAGCCGGAATGATGGATTTTCCAATATGTGGAGGAACTAGAGCTGTGTGTTTTGGGGCAGGACAGGATGCTAACTTGTGGGGCAAGGTACCTCTGGGCATTTAATTGGGGCAGGGTGGGGGGGCTAAGTTTGCTATCCTCTAGAGTTGAAGCTGAGTTCCTTTGGATTGAGAATTACAACGGAGTAGCATGCCCTTGGGGTGTTTATTGGCAGTGTGAAAAGAGCTTTGTAACATTACCTTAGTAGACCAGGCCAAGAGGCTGAGAGCCAGAGGAAGTCTGCCTGCAGGCAGAGTAGAAAAGACACTGTCCCAAATGAACATCTCTATCTATTTCTCACCTGAATTGTAACCTGCTATCTTCCCAAATAGACCTTATAATTGTGAACAGCATCTGAGAGTTCTACGTGGCCCTTACAATGAATTCTGGAACCCAGTTACAAAGTAGAGCATCGGGAAAGTACAGTGCCATGGGCGTCAGGGTTGGCATCAGCAGAGGGTTAAGAAGGACAGGATGTGAAGGCACGTCTGACCTCTGTGTTGTGGTAATCAGCCTAGTGAGCCGGAGGAGGTCGGATGTGGCCCCTCAGTTTTTGCAATGTAGCAGACCAACCCCACAGCCCCTTTCTGCAGAATCTAAAGCATTTTTCAAATGGGCACATCCTGATTGAAATAGAGTCTCTTGTAAGCCAGACTCAGTGTCACATGATTTTGCCCACATTATGTGAAACCCAAGTGAAAGAGTTCATTGGATAGGATGACAATTCACACTTGAATCAGTTACCTGGAACTTTCATTTTCACTTATTATAACCCCTGACAAATATTTTCTCATAAACTCAACTCACATCCAGGCAGTCAATTATGACTCACATCGACCCCATAGAACAGGGTAGAACTCTCTCTCGTGATTTTGAACTTCTGACCTGCTTTCTGGTTAGCAACTCAATGTCTAACCACTATCCTTGCAGAAATCCTTATGCTTATACACTAGCACTATTATATAACCATATCTAAAATAATGTTGTATAAGATAGAGCTTGTGTAAGATAGAAAAAGTTCCTAGTGACATAAATTTTGAAGAAGCCCCAGTAGCATAGAGGTATTATATGTTGGCTGGCTAACCACAGAGTCAGGAGTTCAAATCCAGAAGCAACTATTTGGGAAAAAGATGAGGCTCTCTGCTCCCATTAAGGTTTACAGCCTCAGAAATCCAAAGAGATAGATCTTCTCATTGCACGTGGCTTCATGAATCTGAAGTGGGGCCAATGGACTGGTATCAGATTTATGGTATCAGACTTATGGACTTGAGTTGGACAGGATTGGGATGTGTTCCTGACATAAAATTACTGCTTGATATAAAGCTCTTTCACACACACACACACACACACACAAACATGATTGTCACTGGATTGGTTTCTCTAGTTAACCCTGGCCTAACACAACCGGGATGATTGCAGTGATCTGCTAATTGTGGTCCTGTCATTTTCTGTGTGTCCTGGAACTTAACAGTGTCTACAGAGTTTCAAGGTTCTAGTTCTCAATGCTTGGATTATTGCCCACAAAGCTTTCCTGTTTTTGTTCATGACAAAATGGCAGCAGGGTGCTGCATTTCGGATGAGTAACCTCCACAGCTCACTCATAACTGAGGAGTGTATGGTGATTCATAAACACATGTGTGTTTATGAATTTGTTTCTCTAGTCTACCCAGACTACCACAATGTTTCATTGCATTAAGGTTGACACAAGACAGAGACAATGACAATGAACAACACATGGGACTTCCTTGAGGAAGGACTTCCTTCCTTGAGGAAGGAGTGCTGGTGGTCATTTTAACTGCAGGCACTCTGTCTCTGTGCTACACATATTCTTCTGTATTTTCTGTTTATTGTAAGGCAGTTTGTCCCTCTATTAGATTTGTACTCAATCTGGCAGTAGGTATTTCAGCCTTTCTCTGGTGGGAAAAAATACTTCCAATGTGCCATCTAGATTAAGAACAAACACTTACTTGATAGCTACTCACTACCATCTAGTCAATCCAGCCACACTGGAATCCTATAGGACAAAGTAGAATAGCTCCCTGAGGTTTCCCAGGGTCTGAATTGTTACAGGAGGAGACAGCCTCATCTTTCTCCCTTGGGATGGCAGGGGGGTTCCAACTTTGAAGTTTGTGGTGAGTCACCCAACCATTCATCTACTATCCCACCCAAACCTAAACCCAAACCAAGTCCACTGCCAATTTGATGCCCATTCCCAGCAAACCAATAGGTTAGAGTAGAACTGCAGCGTAGGGTGACTGAGCATGTGAGCAGTCTCATCTGCCTCTGGCAGAGCTGCTGGCCAGTGTGAACTACCATCCTTCTGATCAGCCACCCAATATGTAACTGGCAAGACTACTAGGGCTTCTTAAATACTTCATCTCACAGAAAAGAGAACACCATACCAACCACCCGGAAGTTGGCACCAGGCCAAAAGAATATTGGTGGCAGTCATCTAATCTGGTGTCATTTTGAGGATTAAGAGTTTAGGGGTGGAGTCTCGCCTGTAAATCTGGATAGTCAATGAGAGCTCTGTGTGAACATGGTCTTCTCCTCTGAGGATTCTGGGAAATCTGATACTTCTTTCTTGGAAGCATGAGACACTCATTCACACTCTTGGAGATGCTCTACTGACAAGACACATGGCACTGTGCTGATAGACATCATGTCCTGGGAACTGGAGGAGCCACTGAGATGCGCACAATGCCACTGGATCCCAAGAATTTCTCCCCACTCACTTGTAATTGTCCTGCATTTGGCATCATTGCATGTGTTTCATGAGTCTGAAGAGGACTTTATGGATTGGTATCACACATATGGGCTAATATTGGACTTTGGGCCTTGGTCTGGACATGGTTGGGATGTTTTCTTAATGTACAATTCCCCTTTATATTAAACTGTCTTATATACATATGCGTGTTTATGGATTTGTTTCTTTAGTCTACCCAGACTACCACAATGTTTCATTGCATTAAGGTTGACACAAGACAGAGGCGATGACAATGAACAACAAAGAAAGAAGAATACTGTATTTCCTGTGCCACACTGTTAAGTGGCCCCTTCCTCTCATCTTCTCCCCACAGTGGCAGAAGCACAAGAAGTATGTTACAGAGTAGAAATGGGAGGATTTTCTTGGCTGAAATCTTCATGCGAGGTTAGCATCTATTGGTAAACAAACCATGTGCACCATCCCGAAGGAATGTTAAAGAAGGAATCCTGGTGGGGCTGTGAACTAGGTACTGAACTGCTAACCAACAGGTCTAAGGTTCAAATCCACCAGCTGTTCTGCAGGAGAAAGATAAGTCTTTCTGGTCCTGTAACAATCTAAAGTTTTGGAAACGTCATCTGAGGTGCTATGAATTAAAATGAGCTTGACAGCAGTGGGGTTTGTTGGAATTTATGTCTAATGCTCTGTGTTGAATAACTGTGTAAACATATTAATCATGCTACAGGTGGGGAGACATGCATTTCTGTTATGCAAGTGCTTAGTAAAAGGTCAGTCATTTGCACCCATTAGCCACTCTGCCAAAGAAAATGCCTGGTTATCTACTCCCATAAAGGGAAACCCATGGGGTATTTCCACTCTGTCTTGTAGGATTGCTCAGAGTTGGAATTAACTTGCCAGCACACAGCAGTAACAACAGCGATCTTTTAATAGTAAAAAAGTTGATATTTGGGATCTAATTTTTAGGCTTTAGGATCCCTGGTGGTACATTGGTCAAGCACTCAGTGGCTCACTGCAAAGGTGGCAGGTCGAACACATCCATCACCCCTATAAGGTTTCTGTGAATTGAAACTAACTCAGCAGCAGAAGATTGTGCATAGGTTTCTACCCTGGTTTTAAGAGCCTCGGTTAAGGAGTGGATATGCATTCAGCTGTGACCCACAAGGTCAACAGTTTGAAACCATCAGAGTCCTCTGGAGAAAGACGGGGCTTTCTGGTCCCGTAAAGAGTAGGGGTAGGTCTACCCTGTCCTATAGGTGGCGATGAGTCTGAATGGACTCAGGGCAGTGAGTTTGGTTTTGGTTTCTGAGGCCAGGTTCAGAAGACTTGGTGGAGCAATGGATTGCAGGTTGGGCTACATGTTCAGGTCAGAAGTCTGAGACCAGTCATTCCTTGGGAGAGAATGAGGCTTACAGTCTGGGAAACTGACAAGGGCAGTTCTACTCTGCCCTCCAGGAGTCAGAATCAACTTGCTGAAAGTGGGTTATCATTTTTGTTTAATCCCAGGTTCACCAAGTTTTCTCATGCATATGTAAGATTTATGACTTCAGGGATTTATTTTTGTAATGCATTTGGTATTCTTTGACTCTTTACTCTAGAGAAAGGCTTCAGGCTCCCCTCCCGCCGTCTTTTTTGGGTAACTTCCTGGTTTTCTTAATAGGAAATGGCAGAATTGGCATTTTGACCATCAAGGTAAAAAAAATGTGTGAAGTAATCCCCAAAGTATCCTTAAAATCCAACATCTTATATCATAAGTGACCAACATGCTTTAGATTGTTAAATTGAATATTTTCCTTCAGAAAACGTCCAGCTTGTTGTGTACTTAGCTGAATGGATGATGTTGAAAATAACGAAAATGACCATAGAGACATTCATGTCTGCCTTGTGGCTGAGAAAAACTGGCATAGGCTAATTATGGATATATTAGTCTGCAGCCTTGCTGTGGTTGCTATTGTGAGGTGCCATGAGTCCATTCTAGGCCACAGCGACCTTAACCATCACAGACTGAAACACAGGCCTCCCCTGTGCTGCCCTCACTATGGTTCCAGAGGGAGCCCAGGCCTGCATCCCCTGTGTTGATCCATCTCATTGTCTGTGGCCTTAGTGATAATGAATTATGAGGAATATCATTTGCCACAAGGTTCAAGAAAGGAAACAAAAGCGCTTTTCTGTCTTTCTCCCACACTGGGGGATCATCATGATGAAGATTTTACAGACTGGGTTTGGGTGATTCTGGGGACTTTCACTATTTTCCTAACGGATGTTTCTGACTCAGACCATTTATCACATTGATGTCCTTTGTGGATAGAAGAAGCATGAATGATAATTTGTACAATCAAACGATGGTGCTTTTTGTTCGTTTGCAGCACACAGACTCATACTATACTGGTGGCCTCTAGAAATGGCACACAAGATGCTAGCATGTTCAGGCCGCAAGGTCCTCAGAGATGATTGAGAACAACTTATAGTGCTTTGCCAATGAAGGAACTGGTTTGTGCAGAACTTAAAGAACATGACCAAAGGCAAACATGAGGTGGGCTAGGAATGACTGATGACTGCTAATTCAATGCATTCTTTGGGTCACGATTTTGGATTGGGTTGTAATTGTTGCTCTATCTTTGTTCCTCATCAATTAACTTGTTATCAGTCACCTCTCACCCTAAGAAACACTAAATTCATTTAAGAATTCAATCTGTACAAAGCAGCAGCTCATGAGTTGTGGCTTGCAGTTGATGTACACTTGCATAATCTTCTTTTTGCAACAATACCTTCAATTCTATGTCATTGGACATTATCAATGGAATTGCCTTAGACCATGGGGGTGGGGTGGTGATTGATAATTCTTTTGGTCAAAAATGATAAGACTGTCAAATTAAAATCAGTGTGGTACATAACCCACAGACAAACAGATGGATTCTAGGCCCCCATTTAATTCTAGCCCGAACATCAGTTAATGCTCATCCCATGGCTCTTCTCAATACTCACCTTCCTGAATTGATCACTGAAGATAAAGTGCTACAGCAAAGTATGGTGAAGAAAACAGATGGTGCCAGGCTATCAATTGCAATAGTGTTTGGGGTCTTAGAGACTTGTGTTCAAACAAGTGTCATCTAAGTGAGCCATTAACTAAGTCCACATGGGAGGAGCACTCCAGTCTACATGATCTGAAGATGACAAATAGCAAAATCCAAATATAATGAAAGGAATAGTATCAGAGCTAAATCATAAACACCCATTTTTTAGAAGTCTATGAGGGGCCTTGAGAGTTCAAAATTTATCTGAAGAGTACTTATCTGGATTAAGCCTCTGGAAGGTCCCCTTGAACCATGTGGAGGTACATGGACAGCTTTGCTATCAGACAGAGATTACTGTAAACTTGATGATGGTGGTTGGAGTGACCGTACAATATGATATACTTGTTCAGTTGACATTCTTCTGATCCCCGCTGAATTTTCTCTAGGTTTAGATATTTCTTAATTGTTCCACAAAAGAAGATTTCTCTCTGGCTCATTTTAATATTGCTAGGGGTCTTTTCTTTCTTTTTTTTCTTTATTATCTTACTTTTGTTATTTATTACTACTGTTATGCTTCCCAGTTTATGAACCACAGAAAGAGTGGATTCATAGAGACAATAACTGATGTACCTTTTTATTGGGGATAAGGGAGGAGGTTGGGGGCAATTGGGTGGAAATAATGAAGGTAGAATGGTGCATTGGAACTAGTTATGATGATGTATATACAAATTTTTAATTGTGACTTAAATATGGAAGTATATGATATGTGAATTTCACATCAAAGCTTTTTTGGGGGGAAAAAGAAACACTGCAAAACTTAAGCTAGCGCAAGGTCTAGAGTCTAGGGCTATGTCTGATTGTTTTATGGCAATGATCCCAGCTGACAGGTACCTTCTCCAAGGCCAGTTCATGCTTAAGTTCTGCTCCATGAGGAGCATGGTGCTACTTGTTGGCTTGTCATCTTCAAGATCCACACATCAAAACCTCCAGCCACTCCTTGAGAGACTTCCATGAAGAGTTACAGCCTCAGAAATCCTCAGGAACAGTTCTACCCTGTCCTATAGGGGGGCTAGTAGCCAGCATGGACTTAATGGTGATGGATTTGTTTTTTTCTCTCCTCAGTAGGTAGAACTGTTCACAAGGACTGCATTTCAACAATTCCCTATTATTTAGAGCTTTCTCCAATTTGTTTGAATGATGCCTGAAGATATGTTAATAATCTCGCAAACTTCCAGTCTGCCTAGTGTTTACTCAGTCTTCTTTTCTCAGTTTTAAATAAAGTTGGGAACGCTTCTTATAGTATTTTGAGTTTATGCTGGTACATTTAGTTCTGGTTTGTTGTGGGAGATCCATTTCTGTTTCTAGGTTTCCGTTCTTCCGTGAAGATTTCTGTCTAATTTAGATTTAGCTCCTTAGTTACAAAGGATTCTAGCTGCTGATGATATGGATAAATTGTACACCATGTGGGCAAAGTATCTTTGGAATGTCTTGATTCCAGCACACTTTTATAAGCCTATCACTTTTATAAGGCATTCTGGTGGACAGTTGGGTATGTGTACAAGGTCAGTGGTTCAAACTCTCCAGCTGCTCCTCAGGAGTAAACTGAGGTAACTTGACCCTATTGAGATTTACAGTTTCCACAGTGCCACTTCCTACTCTGGACTACACGGGCACATGTACATAGATATACACAAGCGATAAAACTCACAGCACATGGAACTCAGGAAAAGGAATGGGAATAGATATACCAAAAGGGTAGGTCGAAGGGGGAGAGAGGTGGGGAGGGAGGAGGGTACTGATTGCAATGAATGGCACATAACTACACACCCCCATCCAGGGGAAAGAGCAAAAGAAACCAGCAGGGAAGGGAGACAGTGGTCAGTGTGAGATTTGAAAATAATTAACAATCTATAATCTGTCAAAGAGACACAAGGGTTGGGGGTAGCCAGAGGGGGAAAAAGGGGCTGATCCCAAGGGCTCCATGGAAACTAAGTGTCTAGAAAAGAACAATGGAATACATATGCTACTATGTCAGATGCACTTGATGTATGGATTGTAACAAGAGTTGTAAGATCCCCCAATAAAATGATCTTAAAAGAAAAAGATTTACAGTTTCTGAAACTAGGGATAGGGTTTCTATGAGTTAGCTTTGACTCAATAACTGTTGGCTAGTAGTTTTGATGGTTGCAACTATTTTCTTTTCCAGCAATGCTTCCATTTATTCTTAATAAGCATATCACAGAGAAAGAAGACAAAGTGTTATAATTTTGCTTATTGGAAATTACTCAGGATTCTTAACTATTTACCTTGAATGACCGTGTAGGACAGAGTATAACTGTCCCTAGGGCTTTCTGAAACTGCAAGTTTCTACAGGAGCAGCAAACGTCACCTATCTCCTGAGGAGTGACTGGTAGATCCAAACGGCTGAGCTTGAGGTCAGAAGTCAGATGTGTGACCCGCTACCCTGCGATGAGCCTGAATGGACTCCAGGGTAAGTGCTGTAAAAGTCATTGACATTTCGCTACCCTTCTGTTTCCTTGCTCAGTTAACCAAAGCAGACTCGGAAGAAGTAGACACATACTGGATCTGCCCTTGCATCTTAACCAATGGATTTTTTTAAGAGTAACTTGTAGGGGATTAAATTAATCTGTTGTCCAAATAGTTCTCACCACCAAGTGATCGTTCCAACTATAAATCTAATAATGATACTCTGCCCTTCTTCATGAGTGCAGAACCCTCAGTCTGGGCTAACTATGCACAGCCTCATAACCTGGCCCCACCTGCATGTCCAGCATCATTTTCTTAACAATTGCTGTATTTCATCTGATCTCGCTTTGCTCATGTTTCCAGAGTCACAGTGCATCCCACATGAGTTCTGCTCTTCTGATCTTCTCATATTGTTTCATGTATCCTCTCTCCCTTCTCTGTTGGATAAACCAGGACTTGGCCTTTATGGTCCAGCTCACAGGCTTTCTTTATTGCAAAACCTGTCCTTCTACCTCTCTTCTCTGCATAATGAAAGCAAAGAACATATTCTTGCTATTATGATCCTGGCTCACTGGAGTTTTGACAATCCCTGCCTACTGGAGTTCTCCACTCCTAAGCAACTTCACATGGGATTATGTCCACTTCAGTTCTGTACGCTGGCACTACCTATACTGTGAGAGTCACTCATCTGTGTCAGTTTTAGTTCTGGGAGTGTAGGGGTGGAGTCTGGCCTGTCAATCTGGAGATGGCTGGTAAGACCTCTGTGTGGCCATGGCTTTCTCCTGAGAATTCTGGGAAGTCTTGCAGTATTTCCAAATTGGAGGAGAGAAACTTGACTCAGTCTCTTGGAGACGGTCTACTGACCAGACAACATGGTAACATGCTATAGACCCTGAGTTGTGGAGATTGGAGGAGCCAGAGGAGAAGCCATAGGGGCTTACCCTCATGGAACCAAGTCTCTGGACCCAGAGAAACCACGTGGAGACTCCTACCAGTGCCGAGATGCTTCGGGGGCCACAGGAGATCCCTACCAATGCTGAGATGCTTCGACTGCCACTGGATACTGCTTATAGACCCTGAGCCCTGGAAACAAGGAGCCATGCAGAGACCCCTGCCAGTACCAGGATGCGTCTACTGCTTCTACTACCATTGGACACACAAGACTCTGCACCCACTGCCCTGTGATTGTCCTGGTGTCATTGCACATGCTTCGTGAGTTGGAAGGAGATTTTATAGAGTGGTATCAGACTTATAGGATAATATTGGACTTATAGTCTTGGACTGGACTGGGTTGGAATGCTTTCTCAATGTTCCATTCTTCTTGTATATAAACCTTTCCCTTAAATCCATATGTGAGCTTATGAATTTGTTTCTATAGTCTACACGGACTAAGACATGTACCTTAACTCAATGAATTTTCCCAACTGGTTACCCAGATACCAATCCAACAACAGTCCAATCGATGCCTTCTTCAAAATACTGTTAAAATGTTACTATAGCTCACATATATCTTTCTCTCTCAAACTCCCCTTTACCTGGTCACCCATAACTCTCACCTGTTCTACATCGATAGCCTCCTAATTATATCCCCATTCCCAATTCACATTATCCCCATAGACAGTTGTTGGAAGAATGGTAATAAAATGTCAATGTAGGGCATCACCTTCCTGCTTCATGGAACCTCCCCCTGCAAAAACAACAACAACAACAACAACAACAACAACAACAACCAATAGCAAATATTTGCTGTGCAGTTGATACCAAGTCAAGGATACCTCAAATGTTTTAGAGTAAAACATTGCTCCACTGGTTTGCACTAGGCCTTTCTTTTGAGACATCCCTGAGCTGACATGAATCTCCAACCTTTTGAGTAGAAGTCAAGCACATTAACAATCTGCACCACATGGGGTTGATACCATATTGTACATGAAATGTAGATTTTTATCATTAGTTCCTACCTCTCTTTCCTACCTCATTTTGTTCTGTTTTCCCCCAAAGCCTTCACTTACTGTACACTAATTATACTGTGCTCCTTTGCGTTCCTTAAACAGACCAAACATTTCCCCATTGTAGAATCCAGCACATTCTCTTCCTTCTTCCTGAAGTGGTTGTGCCTTGTTGAGGCTGGATGTCTACTCAGTGACCCTATGTATGCTAGAACAAAAAAATGCCGGTCCTCTGTTATCCTCCGAATTGCTCTTATATCTGAGCTCATGACTGAAGCTAACATGTCCATTCATTTATTTGAATGACCTTATACTTTTTCACTGACCTTTTACTTTACCAAGCATGAGATCTTGATTCAGGAACTGGTATCTCCAGAAGACATATTCAAAGTGTATTCGATGAAGTCTTGCCATCCCTGCTTCTAAAGAGCATTCTGGCTGTACTTCTACCAAGACAGATCCCCCCCCCCCCAATTCTTTGACAGTTCATGATACTTTTAATATTCTTTGACGGGAGCATAAAACAAATGCCACAATTCTTATCCAATCTTCCTTATTCAATGAATGACTTTCACATGAATATGGAACAATTTTAAACATCATGACTTGGATCATGTGTACCTTATTCCTTAGTACATCATTGCTCTTTAACACTTTAAATTGTTGTTTGGCATCGTGTTTATCCAAAGCAAAATGTTATATAATTTCTTGACTGCTTCTTCCATGAGCCTTGATTATGGATCAAAACAAGATGAAATCCTTGATAATGTCAATCCGTTCTCCATTTCTCATTATGTTATCTTTTTATACAGTTGTGAGAATTTTGTTTTTCTTTACATCGAGTTGTATATATATTGAAAACTATAGTCCTTGCTCTTCATTAGCAAGTTGAGCCTTTATCAGCAAGTACGAGGTTAAGCCTTCTCCCCTCCTTATTTTATGGTTACCTTTTTTGCAACCTTAAAGTCTTAGCTTGAATGTCACCCCCTAAGAAAGAATACCCTTGATCGTTGCTCTAAAATAACTCCCCTATGCCATGTCATTTCCCATATTGTATAATTTCTTACATCAAACCAAATTCTACTCCATTGCCACCATATTGATGCTGATTCATGGAGACCCATGTGTGTTGGAGTAGAATTATGCCCTTGGGGTGTGGTAACTTATATTTTGGAGACAAATCACCAGAACTATCTTTTGAGGTATCTCAGAGTAGACTTGAGTCTTCAGCATTATGGTTAGAATCTGAGAACTTAGTCAGAGACTTGAATTCCTGATATCAGGTCCCTCATTATTTCTTTCAGTTTACTCATATAATTGTTAGTTATGGTGACTGTTTCTGTTACTGTTATGTTAATGTTACTATGGATGCAGTCAAAGTCAAACATGATTATCAGGTGGACCAACAATGCGAGATCGCTAGATTACTAATTCAATTAATTTTTACTGGTCGCCATTTTGCCTAGAGGTCTTTGACTTCCCCCTCCACCAATTCGTACAGTTCATCTCTGACCGTCAGAGACACTGACAAGATCTGTGCAAGCACAGGACTGAAGGCTATCTCTTATTTCCTTATTGCTACTGTCTCATCTGAAAGGGACTTGTTTGGTGTTTGCCTAACATTTCAGTTGTTTGCAGGGGATAAAACTGCACACAAAAAAATCTTCATATATTCTAATGATTTGTCATTGTTTTCAAAATGTCTCAAGTATGAGTTAGCATTTTGCTTAGCACCATTGGTGATCAGTTTTGTCAAGGCTGCACCTTTGGGGCAAGCACTGAGCTGAACTCCCAAGTGGTATTAGAGAAATCTGGTCAGTGACTAGATAGATCACAACTAGAAACAGAAGATTGAAGATTCCCATAGCAAAGCTCACCCAAGCCCTTATTTACAGGTGAGAAAAATCAAGACCCAAGAGTTAGAATAAGATCTCATAGGGGATCACAGAAGTCTTCTGATGTTCTGGAGAAACTACATTTCTTGCCCTAGGCTTTTGGAAACGATACAAGAGCTACAATACTATCTCCAGATCACTAATTAAATAATGTGACAAGAAAATGAAATGCAAAATGCATTTCAACCTTTCACCGAGAAATTAAAGCTCAGCTGAAGGAAATGCCATCTGACTAATTTCTAACCAAAGCAAGTCTTCCTTTTTAGTCATCCCTATCAAAAATGTCAATGTTCTACAGAGCTCAGTGAGGGCTGCCAAAATCCTAGGCAGCTCTCTCCATCTGCCCTGGCTGACACGAAGGTCTGGGATCCACCAAAGGGTAGAAGGTTCAGACCTAAGGATTTGAGGTTTCTAGATTTTGAGGTTGCCTAGCACCTTAAAGAGACACCATTTTTCTCCTTCTTGGGCAAGTTTTCACCTATTATTCCTGACATGTCTGTTAACTGTTTTGACTCCTGGCCCTTGCTTATAACTTCCAAGTCTCAATTTTATTGCATCTAAAATACAATACTAGAGTTCTGTGATGTTTTCAGCCTTGGCACTGTTTTGCTGTAGAAAGTACATTTTTTGAGCTTTAATGAGTATATGTGATTTGCAGGATACTTGACTTAGAATCCACCAAGTACAGGAAGCCAGGTGATTATCTCAGCTCCAATGAGCATCCTTCACCACCCTGGACAGTTAGGAGAAACAAGAGAATCTGAGGGTTCCTATTTGTTTAATCTTCCCTGGGACCTTGTTATCTTTGTTAGATCAATATGTTCATAGGGGCAGGAGGAAATCCTCAAAGTGTTCAAGGGGTTCATGGGAAGGTGAGTAGCCTGACTAGCTGAGAACAGGCAGCCTTTCAGGAAAGTCAATCTTGTCCGCCCATGTCACCCAAGGAATGGGCAATTACTTATTTATTCTACAAACATGCACTAAGAAACTGTTGTATGATATGCATTGTGCTAGGTAGTGTAGAATCAGAAATAATCAGAAAAGAATCCCTCCATTCCAGAAATACACAAGTCTCCTCATGAGATAGGTGGGCGAGACATTGCAATGACGTGAGCTATGTATATTAGTACAGCTACTTTATCTTGGTGAACCTAGAGTAAAGGGTGTAAAAAACTGGGCACATGAGAAGACACTGTTCTTCAATGATGATAGAGATAAAGGAGTGAGGGAAAAAATGGGCAGAGGAGAAGCAGAATAGAAAGGCATGGAGCTTTAGTATGGAATCACTGTGAAGTAGTGAGGCATATAAGGTGACTTTGTGGTCCCATTGGGTGGGCAAGAAAAATGTGGGGAGTGAAAATGAGGTTGAATGAGTTGGTAGAGTGTTCTCTGATAGCTTTAACTGGCTTCGATTCCATTCTAGCTGCAAAGAAAACGAGATCTTGAGTAATGAAGGTTGTGGGAAGGCCCATGTGCTAGTATTTGTTTTTAGGTGCCACCAAGCTGGTTCCAACTCATCATTACCCAATGGAAAAATGAACCCAATACCTCCTGATCCTGGGTCTTTTTCACAAATGCTGTCATGTCTGATGCTATTATCACAGCTACTATGTGAATCCACTTCTCCAAGTGTCTTCTTTTTCACTGGGCCTCCACTTTAGCAAACATGATGTCCTTTCCCAGGGGCTCCTCTCTCTTGATAACATACCCAAAGTATGTGAGATGAAGTTTTACCATCCTAACTTCCAAGGATCATCCTGGCTTCACTTCCTCTAAGACAGACCAGTTTGTTCTTTTTGCAGTCAAGTAAAAAAGTCCATGGGCTTTTAGATACTCTTCACCAAGACCAAATGCCTTGATTGTTCTGTGGCCTTCCTTATTCATGTCTAACTTTCACCTGCAGATGAGATGGCTGAAAATACATGGTTATTTGTATTTTTACGTGCAGATTTGTATTTTATATTTGAACTAATCAGACTGAGTGTTAAGAAGAGTACTGGTGGCCAATGGAGGATGGAGAATGCTTATCAAGGGCTTGAAAGCATAAGACTGCTAAGCAGCTGGTGAGTTTTGGCAGAATATTTGGAGTCAACCAGGGGAGGGTCATGCTTTCACACTAAGGAGTTGACATCAACACATGCAACACTACCCTGATTTTCAACCGTGAACTCTCTTAACAGGTAATAGTGAGGTCCCAAGTAGGACCTTTGCATGGTGTTGAATAAGGTGACCATTGTGGTTGCTAGATGTTTTTGAATCAGTTGTAACTCATAGTGACCTCTTTGCTAGAAAGACCAACATTTCCATTTGTTGTACGTGTTGATTGCTAAGCTCCTGTCTCACTGCAAGGAATTAATTATCAAGTCCCTTGACTTTGACCGACTTCAAAATTTGTAGGCTCACTATTGATATGTAGCTGGCCTCATATATACCTTACACACTAGTGAAGAGGCCAGACTTCCTTCCTAAAGGGACAGGAAAACTGGCATCAAGATCTTTGGAAGAGGGCTGAGCCCCGGTGGCGTAGTGGTTGTGCGCGGGACTGCGGCCCACTGTTATGGAGGTTCAATTCCAGCAGTGGGGCTGGGCCTCCTACTCCCACCACCTGAGGGCAGTGATGCCTAAAAAAAAAAAAAAAAAAAAAGATCTTTGGAAGAAAGAATGCATACCTTTATAAATAAGCAAATAGAATTTGCTCTCCTCTCCACTGGCAACATATCTGGAGGTCCTGATTCAGCAATAGTGAATCCTAATGTTCATGCTGGTCCATCCCTTTCAGAACTAACAGATTTCATTGTTGGAGCACCTAATTCCCTGTAAGTTCCAGTGGAGGGTGGGAGAGCTGCAACAAGCTTTAACTAGCAAAGAGCCCAGTGACTCAGAAGCTTAAACATTTCACTCATTAGAGAAAAAATGTGGCAATGATTTGCAGTTAATAAGACTGAAACAAGAATCAGTGAGACCTGAATTATGCAAGCTTTTATTTCCTTTTGGGACTATCTCAGAGCTTCGGCAGAAGAAAGGATACCTTTTACCTTTGAGGAATTTTCAAAGTCTTTATTGGTTGGTGACTGACAAAGGCAACAATTTCAACACCTTGGGGGGTGGAAAAAATGCCTAATCATTTCCTCTTGTGAAATTGGAGTGCTTTTGAATGAATCCACAGTAGGAATGTGGACCTCAATCCACAAAGGTCAATACCCAGGGTGACCAAACACTGCTACCACATCCTAGGCCTGTTTAGAAAAGGCCAGAAAGATGTAGGCATCCTTTAACTCCACTTATCCATGGAAGGGAGTACAATGCCATTTATGATACAGCCTTTTGCCAGATTGAGTGAAATCCCAGCTGTACTTCTTCTAGTGACCGACTATCTCTTCTCGCCTCAGTTTTCTCATCGCTACAATAATGCTACCTATGTGAGAGGGTGCTTCAAAATATTTGTGGAAGAGGCCCAGCATCTTTTAATTCCATCTTTCCATGAACTTTTTGAAAGTTCTTCTTACCTACTAGGGGCGATCCTAAGGATTGAATTACATCAAATGAAAAGGGTTTATCCTCATGCCAGACATACACATAATCTGTATTCAACATCATGACTAGTACTGTTAGTGGAAAAATGAGATAGTGGTGCACACTTACAAGGGTTATTAATATTTATAGGAAGAATGTGTCTGCCTATACAGAGAACCTCTCCAAGCAAAGGGGCATCTTGATTTCTCTGTTAGATAGAGTTTGATTTGAAAATTTCAAGATAAAATATTATAGAGGCAATTTTGACTCATAACAGCCCTATAACTTAAAAAAAAATTGGTAACATTTCAAAAAGTTCTTTTTTGAAAAATGCTTTCTAACTTTGAACAAAGGTGGTATTCTAATATCTTGTTTTCAGACCTCACTCAATTTTGTTTATTTTCCCTGCTAAGGGGTTCAGTGGGTGAAGCATTGGGCTTCTAAACACGAGGTCAACCACTAGCCACTCCAAGGGAGAAAATGAGATTGTCTGCTCCTATAAAGATGGGAGTCTGAACACCACAAGAGGCAGTTACTGTGTCCCGGAAGGTCATAATCAGTCTGAATTGATTTGATGGCAGTGAGGTTGGTGTTTTGGGCTTTGTTTCAGGTCTGCTGGAAGTCAGCCATGGTCTTACCTTCTTGATTTGTGACACTACATTCTAGCAGGAGTTTAAAAATCTCTCTTTTTCTGCAAGCAACTTACCCACCCTCCACAAAAAGGGCGAAATGAGTTGATTTGGGACATCAGATTTCAGAGTGCCAATTGGACTGTTTTCTGGAACAGGAATTTAATTGGATCCTTGTTGGAAAGGTCCAAAATGAAGGAGTAGGGCTTTGGCCTGTTTTAATCTTGGAATCTTTTGTGGGACCCTATCTAGGAGAAAGGGAATTCCCCATCATTTGTTTTTGTTTGTTTCATTGGAGTTACACATTGGAGTTTGAGGCAGGAATTTGAACCCAGATAGAGTAAAGATGTTAATTTCCAATTGCATGGCTCAATGTTCCATCTGATGGCTTGGGGAGCCATAAGATAGCCATATTCTCCAATCTGGATCCTCATTTAATTTCTCTTGAGAGAGTGTGAAGCCTTTCTCTGCAGAATTTCTGCGGAGGCACAGATTCTATCGAATGCATGATTTAGGATTCACACAATTCAGTAATAAGCATAGGCATGACTCATTTTGACCATATTCTTGGAAGAAAACCTCTGGCAATTTTCCTTCCCCATGTCCATTACACTTTATTTCCTACAGATACGGAGGCTTATGAACAGAGACTAATCAAGCAATCAGTTCCCTCTCTAGGGGCTATCAGACTGGTTTCTGGTCCTTGCTGAGTCACCAAGTTAGTCTCTGTCATCTCTACTCTTCCCAATGAACCTGAAGGTGCCCCCCCCCGGGGCTCCCCGCAATTTAGAATCACTAGTCCCAATGCCTTGAGGTGATTCCTACTTAGAAATATTTGATGGTGGTGGTGGTGGGGAGAGACAACTTCATTTCTCTCCTGTAGGGTGGCTGGTGGGTTGGAACCACCCTGCTTGTGGGTAGCAGCCCAAGGCTTCATCCACAGCACTGCATGGCTTCGTTTCCAATACATTTGTGAAAAGCAAAGAAGCGTAGTAAGCTGGGGTCTGTAGAAAAATACTGAAATCAGAGACCCAACTGATGCTGTGCTATTTACCTACTCGTTTTTCTATAATGATTTGGCTTGCCCTAAGTCAGTGATTTTAATCCTTTGTTCTCTGAAGGATATTATAATACTCTGATTGTAATCTTATTACCTGAATGAGCAATATGGCTCTAGACAGATGTACGCATTTTAACCATCAAGGAAAAAAATGAATCAATGTGATGTTTAAGCTATTTTGAGGTCAGCTACAAGCCATGGACATTGGAGCTATTCCAGACTGTAAGGCACTTTGCATCCTGATGAGGGCTAAAACCCCTGCCTCAACTGGGTCCCCATCACATCGAGAGCTCACAACAATAACACGACTGATTCCAACATTAATCTTAAGTATCCAGGGAGCCCTAAAACACTGTAGCCCACTGGCGAAGACCACAGTAATTGCCACGTAAATCCCTTTTATAATGTGGCCCTTATTATGACCAGCCAGCCAAAGCTCACCTTTAAATCATCCCAATTGAATAGAGCCTTGTTGAAACCCTGTCACCTGCACAGGCCTCGGCTTCTGTTCACGAACCTGTTTTCCTCTTTACAAATGGGCTTGTTCTCCCACTCCCTATGTCCAGATTAGCAAGGCCTGGCTAAATAAACATACAATGAATTTCAAAGGGGAACAGGGGCAATAACCATTACCAGGTGCCTTGTTAAGCATTGCGAAAATGTTCACCATGCCCTGAGAAAAATCCATGCTGTTCTTTGAAGGTACCCAGGCCTTCAGAGTCAGATAAATGTATAACTTCCAGGCCAGGCACCACCATGTCCCATTAGCCAATCCTGTGTGTTGGAAAGGTGCCGAGACATGACCTTTGATCATCTCTATGATCCATCCTGGGACATTCAGTGACGGCACTGACTTTGAAGTGGGGATGGCCTGGCCGACCCTGCCACTCACTGGCTTGACTGAGTTACTCATTACTGTATTCATTCATTCATTCATTCAGTCTACACATATTTTGTGACATCCATCTGTGAAAGAGAGAAAGGAGGAAAGAAGGGAGAGAGCAAAAGTATTAGGCTTGCAGAAGGAAGAGAAACTTAATCACATGTATAAGGTCAAGGAGAAGAAATGATACTCAAGCCAGAGCTTTCAATGAGTTCTTTCCAATGACACTCTCGGTTGAGAAATTGTCTTCCACCCCACATATAGGTATTGGATGTTACTGCAACAAGATTTCTAGGTGATTCTTACATACCTAAGTATTCTATACATAAGAACTACTCAAATCACTAATGATTCACAAGACTCACCTGGGGATCTTGGCTCAGCTGCAGGTTCTGATTTATTTAGTAGATCTGGGAAACCAACTTCTCAGCAGTGGGTTGAACTGGAATAACTGATCTCAATGAAGACTTGGAGAATACCATAGTTTTCTCATGAAGGAATTGGGCCTGGTGATGCCCACTTGCCAATGATTCAGGCATAGATTTCGGTTTTGATGGGTTTACCTCCCTATACAAATTTATATTTTACACAACTTGAAAAATATATAAAATTCTGACAAAGAAGAAAGGAAACCCATTTGCTAACCTATATCCTCAAGATATTTACCTCTATTTATATTTTCAGACTTTTCTTTCTAATTATTTTCTTCCTTTGTATGTGTACATTTTGGAGAGTATATTTCATGCCATTTGGAGTCCTTGCCTTTTTTCCAGTTAACTATAACCTTAGCATTTTCTCACCAAGGCACACTCTCTTTGTAAACATTCTGCTCAATGGCTACATATTTCATCATATGTATTTATCACAATTTAGCTAAACAGTCACCTATTTCTGATGAATTAGGCTGTTTTCAATTTGTGGCTAGTACAGGTTTTTGTGGTTTTTTTTTTTTACTACCATCAATCATGGTTAAATGCATATCTTTGTGCATAAGTTGTTGTGCCTCTCTTCTTTCTTTGGGCTAGCTTCCCACGTTTCAAATGGTTGAGCCATAGGCTGTGAATAGTTTTAAGGCTCTGCAGTCATATTACCAGGGGTTGTAACAACTTATATTCTATTTGTGTGTTAGTCCAGGTTGACTAGAGAAATAAATTCAGAGACACTCATATGTGTGTAAGAGAGAACCTTATATCAAGAAATAACTATGCATCACTAAAACCTCCCAGCCCAGACCAGATTAAGTCCATAAGTCCGATACTACCTCATATGTCCAATATTAGTCCACTAGACTTATATAGCCACTCAAAATGATGATCAATGCAGGAAGATTATGGGCCAGTGGGTGGAAATTCTTGTGGATCCAGTGGTGGCTGAAGCATCTCCCTACTGGCTGCCAGTGTGGCTCCATGGGGTTTGTCACCAGGAATGTGAAGCAGAGGAAGTATGTGGAGTCTGCCGCTACTGAAGGCAGAATCAAGAGAGAGGAAGTTTCCAGAATCTTTGTGAGAAGGCCATGTCCACCCAGAGGCATGGACCTGATTGACAGGCTAAACTCCCCATCTTCACTCCACCCCTTCGAGTTGACATGGATTGTGTAATTACCGCAGCCTGGAAGTAGGTGAGGAGACCAGATTCTCTATACACTTGGCAGCTAAGTTGATGCCATTGCTACCATTTTTATTCTTACTACAATGCGGTATTAGGCCCTTGGGGGCATCGTGAGAGTATTTTAGAAATTCAAGCAAGATTTTGTTTTGTTTCTAATTTTAAAAGTAGCCTTTCTCTCACTGCTATCCCATCGATTCTGACACAACACCCTATGTAGGGTTTCTGAAGCTGTAGCTCTTGAAGGCAACAGATGGACTTAACTTTCTCTGGTGGTAGAATGGTCGATGAGTCAGAACTGTCAACTATGCAGTAGCAGGCCAATGCTTACTGAGCACTCTAACTATTGGGAAAGAAAAAGAACAAACTCACAAATATATAAACACGGAGAAAGGAAACAAAAGCATAGATAACTCCATTTGATCAGAGACAACCCCTCTCAGAATTCTGACGGACTTCCTATCATAGAAGTCCTCCTGTTCAGAGTGTTTATGGCGGCATTTTCCTTCTCCGCCCCCTCATGCTAGCGACGCTTCTTTGAAAATAGAATTTTAAACACGTATCTAGGTAACGATTGTTCTGATATGTCAGCTTTATTTTTTTTCTCCCTCTCTAGCTAT
The DNA here is from genome assembly GCA_004026705.1 of Nesogale talazaci. Classification (NCBI taxonomy): domain Eukaryota; kingdom Metazoa; phylum Chordata; class Mammalia; order Afrosoricida; family Tenrecidae; genus Nesogale; species Nesogale talazaci. Next base: position 1,617 of record PVJH01032149.1, on the reverse strand, counting down.
GGAGGTGATACCAAAGCAAAGTCATCTCTACCCCATGGTTTAGGATAAGGTTGCTGCACCTTGGCAAGGGGAGAGGCAGATGCCTCTTTGTCAACGAGGTGCTCTGCAGTCATTGTAGGACACCTACTGGCCTCCCTCGACTAAACCCACTGGATACCAGTAGCACACATCTATCTTCCAGAGGAGGAAGTATGGAAAATAATGGCCATGGCCACTGGTTTTAAACTGTTAAATGGTCTCTCACTGCAAGCATGGAAGCAGAGTGTCCATGAAAACTGCTTATTGTCACCCTTACCAAGTGCCACATGCAAAAACTGCTGCACCTGCTATTTCCTAGTTCTGTCTCTGACCCCATCCCATATTTCAAAATATGTGACACCATATATCCAGTCTTCAGGGGACAAACTCATCCAGCCAGCCTTTCTTGGTATCTGGCACTGAAGACTTAATGATTGCTGAAGTGTGTGCTGAGCAGAACAAAGCAAAAATGTTTCTTTTCCTTGATCTCATTCTATAGACAATGACCATGTGAAAACGATGGCATTCTGTCACTTTGTGACCTGTCAAATAGAAATGTCATATGCTTTAACCTGATATATTTCTTTGCATTCAAAAACCAAACTTAAATTTTGGAGGCCGCCTCTTATCAATGACTCATATTTTGTACACTTTCAACAAAAGACATGAAGACTGGTCATATCCCCAGCTTGGGGTTGTCTAATTAGTCTTAGGGAGTCACCTGGCATATTACTAATGGTCCTGTGTTTTTGAGGAACTAGAGAGATGGAAACCATAGAGATGGAGGGATGGAGTGGGCTAAGGACCAAGGAAACCATTTGTTTCCATATCCTCCTTAAATACATGGGGGCAGTGAGGCCTAGAGGGAAAACACTTGCTCAAGTTTCACTGCTGCTCCTGACCAGAAAGAGTCCATCTAGAAGGTGAAGGGTCATCCTTTTACAGAGGGGTTGCAGGAAGGAGATGAGCTACGTAAGGTACAATGTAGTAACAATGAAATATGCAACTTTCCGCTAGTTCTCAAATGCTTCCTCCCACCAACTATCATGATCCCAATTCTACCAAACAAATCCAGCTAGACCAGGAGATGCACACAGGAGTCAGAAACATGGGAAATTTACAGCAGATGATCCCTCAGGTTTAGTGGTGGGAGTGATGATACTGGGAGAGTGGAGAGATGGTGGAATAGAAACAGGGAACCAATTTCAGGGATCTACTTATAACCTCCTTTCTGTGGTATGGACAACAGGAAAGTGAGTGAAGAGACACATTGGCCAGTGTATGGTATGAAAAAGTAATAACAATTTGTAAATTATTAAGGGTTCATGGGGGAGGGGGTTGGTGAGGGAAGGGAAATATGGGGAGCTGGTGTAGGGGGCCTAAGTGGAGGAAGGATGTTTTGAAAGTGATGATGGCAACAAGTGTGCAAATGTGGCCTGCATACAATTGATGTATGTACGGATTGTAATGGGAGCTATATGAGTCCCCAGTAAAATGACTTATAAAAAAAATGGAGGGGGAAAGAGGAGCTTATACCAAGGGCTCAAGTAGAAAATATTTGGAAATTAAGATGGCAACATGTGTACAAATAACCCCAAT
>PVJH01032148.1:0-22961 GCA_004026705.1 Nesogale talazaci | reverse complement strand
GGTAGAGGAGGGGGGCTGCGTCCGGGGCGGGGACAGCTCATTCTCATAGGGAACCGCCCCCCACCCCCACCCCATTCGGTCCACCTCAGACTGCTCTCCCCTCCCACCCCCCAGCCCCGGCCCCCGCCCCAAAACACACACACACACACACAGCCTGCGCCGACATGAGGACTGGAGGCGCCCGCAGGTGAGGACCCCGACTGGGCCCCTCCCCAGATGCCCCTCACCTCCGTGGGGTGGGTGGGGGGAGGGTTTGGGCCCAGATTTAGTTCATGGAGGGGAGTCCAGCCCCCCCCACCCCCAACACCCTTGACCAAGTGCTCTTGACGCCAGGTTCAGCCCCTCAGGGAGTTTTTGTCTTGAGGATGGGGTGGACATGCCTGTCCCAGGGTAACCCCACATCTGGAGGGAACTCCAGTACCCGCCCGCCTGCCTGCCTGCCTGCCTGTGGGGACCTCGGGGCTTCCCTCTCTCCTCTGCCCTGGCAGGGGATGAGCCTAGCCTGATCTTAGCAGGCGCCTGCATTAGGAAAGACCCCTGGCCTGGGCGTGTGTCCCCGGGTGACCACCTCAGGATGCACACAGCAGGGCAGCCCTGCCCCAGAGGCTGGGATGCAGGATGCATTCTGAGGGGCCTCCTCAGGGGGGCCGGAGGGACGGTGACAGACTCCCCTCATTGTCCCCTCTGCCCCCCCCCCACCAGGATCCCCTTGGCCAGGATGGAACTGAAAGCCGAGGAGGAGGAGGTGGGTGGCCTCCAGCCGGTGAGCATCCAGGCCTTCGCCAGCAGCTCCACGCTGCACGGCCTGGCGCACATCTTCTCCTACGAGCGGCTGTCTCTGAAGCGGGCGCTGTGGGCCCTGTGCTTCCTGGGCTCCCTGGCCGTGCTGCTCTGCGTGTGCACGGAGCGGGTGCAGTACTACTTCCACTACCACCACGTCACCAAGCTGGACGAGGTGGCCGCCTCGCAGCTCACCTTCCCCGCCGTCACACTGTGCAACCTCAATGAATTCCGCTTCAGCCAAGTCTCCAAGAATGACCTGTACCACGCCGGCGAGCTGCTGGCCCTGCTCAACAACAGGTGGGCTGCTCCCGCCCGCCCCTGGAGTTGCATGCCTCCCTGGGCCCCTCCCAGGCACCCCTCCAAGGGGCTTCTTGCCTAGCCCATCAGAGACCCCCAGCCAAGTCTGCCTTCAGCCCTCCCCAGACCCAGCAGCCATCCTGAAGGAGTTACCACCCTCCTGAGCACTAGTCAAGAATGCCAGCTCTCTGACTAGTCCCAATAGCTCTGTCCCTTCCCTGGCCTGAGCGGAGAGAGGTCCTCAGCCTCTCTGGAGTGCCATTTGTGTCCCCTCCCCTCCCATTGAAGGGCTCCTCATTCCAGGGGTTGGAGGGGAGGAGGAGGGGACAGCCCATCTTTAAAGTGGAGCCCCTCGCTCTGCCCAGTCCGCCCTGAGCTGTGCGCCTTCTCCTCGCCCCTGTGCTAAGATGCTCAGTCCCTAGGCAGCCGCTGAAGAGCCTCTTGTGTCCTCAGACCCCAGATGGCAGGTCCCCAGGACTTGTCCAGTTGTCCTTCTTCCATCACCAAGCTCAGGCCTGACTCCCCACCCCCAGGAGAGACGCTTTAACGCTCCCCCCTGCCCCTACCCCTGCCCAATCGCCACCCTTCCCCAGGTGGGCAGGGGACACTGGAGGCCACAAACAAGGGGACAGGCAGGAAGTCAAGCTGAGTTGTGCACCGCTCACCCTGGGCCGCAGGTATGAGATTCCAGACACACAGATGGCTGACGAGAAGCAGCTGGAGATACTGCAGGACAAGGCCAACTTCCGCAGCTTCAAGCCCAAACCCTTCAACATGCGCGAGTTCTATGACCGGGCGGGACACGACATTCGAGACATGCTGCTCTCCTGCCATTTCCGGGGGGAGGTTTGCAGCGCCGAAGACTTCAAGGTGGTGAGTGAGTGCCCTGGTGTAGACCAGGCATCAGCCTCGCCCTTGGAGGAGGGGGAGAGGAGCAGGCTGGTCCGGGAGAGGGAACCCTGTGTCTCCCTTCTGACAGCGGGAGCCGTTGCTCTGCACAGGGGCACATTTGCTCAGTGAGCATGCCTGATCTCGGCTTTGCATCCATAATGGCAGGAAAGCGTCTGCAGCTCAACACACATGTACATACACACACACACACACGCACATGCATGCACCCCTCACAAGTCTTGTCTTCTGAGCCGCAGGTGCCAGAGCTGGAGGTCAGGGAGTGTTATCTGAGGCCTGGTCACCTGCAGCATCGGCACGGGGTCAGGGAGCTGTAAGAAAAGATGTTCCCTACTACTGCCTCTGTAGGAGCCCTAGTGGTATAGTGGTTACAAGGGGGGCATGATCTATTTGGTCAGCAGTTTGAAACCACCAGCTGCTCTGAGGGAGAAGGCGGGGCTTCCTACTCTCCAGTTACAGTCTTCCAAACCTGCAGGATTTCTCCAGGGCATCGCCGCTGACTGGAGGGCAGTGAGTTTTTGAGGTTCCCCAGCCCCAGCTGCACTGAAGCAGAATCTGCATTTTAACTGGACCCCAGGTGGTCTGAATATACAAAGCACCAGAAACACTTCGAAACAGGAAGGAAAGGCAGATCTCTCTCTGAACTAGACAGTCATTCTCTCTGTGCCGACCCTCTACACACACACACACACACACACACGTCCCTCGCCATCCAGAGCCCCCCCCCCCCCAGCCAGACCCTGGGATGGAGATGGTGGTGCATGCTGCCCAGTCCTAGCTGAACAGAGCTCCTCTGGCTTCTTAAGGTGGAGGGATCCCGCACACACCCGGGCCCCACAGATGGGGCTGCCTCAAAGGGAGCAGACCAGGGAGGGTGATGGGGAGCCTACCTTGGCATCTGATGTCTCAGGTGACACTGGGCAAGACACAGATTCCCAGGAAGGGCTAAGAGGCAGGGAGCAGCCAGAAGGAACTGGAGCTGTGCGTAAATAGCACCACAAAGAGGAGGGAGACACCATCACTCAGCAGGATGGCCTGGAGTGTCTCCCTCCCCTAGGTCTATCCAGGAGTAAGGCAGAAGCCGCTGCAGTCGCTCCATTTTATAAGTGCTCCGTGCCAGACACAGAGTTTGAGGGAGCTGCCCAAGTGCCCACAGCTGGTAAGGGAGTGTGAGTCAGTATTAGAATCCCATCTGGGCAGTGTGAACCCTTTCATTGATAGTGCGGCTGCCCTCCCTGGGCTCATTGTGTCAGCTCCCCGGTCTTCCATTGCTCTTCCAAAACCCAGTCTCCAGGGCTCTCTTGCTCCCCCCCCTTCCCTCCCCCCTTACTCCCAACTCTCCACTCTCAGGTCCTCCCTCCTCTCCCTGCTCATTCCCTTTCAAACTGGCTTGCCCCCTCCCAGCAGGGTGGGGACAGATGTGAAGGAGGACATTGGCTGGTGTTGGAAGGCTGCAGTCCTGATCATGTGGTGACGCCTGGCGCTTCCCGCTGCGGTCGCAGGGGAACACCCAATCTCGTGAAGCCCTGTTTCACGGGCCTTGGACAGAGGTGACGGGGCCGCCAGCTTTCCGAGCCAGGAAGATGGGGGAGGTGAGCTTGCTTGGAGGCAAGCCCAATTCCTTCACCTCTTGTCCTTCTCCACCTCCTGAATTCTCCAGAACCCGAGACCTGGTGGGTCCCCGGGCCTACTCCCCAGCATGTTCCCAAGGCTCGTAGAGCTACAGGTGAGGGGGGGGAGGCGAAAGCCCTCCACACCCCGTCCCGAACATAGCCCATTCTGTGTGTGGCAGAAGGGACAGCCGGGAGAGATGGAGGTTTATCGCGGTGGGCGCGTTTGTGAGGGGAGGGAGGGAATGGCTTGACTCTGCCGGAGAGGGAGCTGAGCCTCAGGTGCTTGTTGCTTAGTGCTCTTTAGTTGGATTCGATTCACAAAGAGCCTGCACACCATGGCCCGGTCCTGCGAGGTCCTGCGAGGTCCTCTGGGGCCCGAGCCCCCGGGGTTAATCCACCTCTCTTGACCAGAGCGTCCTCTTTCTTTGCTGACCGTCTCCTTCTGAGACGCGTCCGTCTCGATGCCGTGTCCAAAGTAGGTAAGACAACGTCTTGCCATCCCTGCTTCTAAGTGGCGCTCTGCCACTTAGTCTACACAATTAGTCTACACAAGTAAGCTATTGGAAGTGTTCCCTGGAAGCTGGGTGGGGTCTGCTTTGTCTGGGGGAACTGCACACGGTTCATTTGCACCAAGAGGCAGGTTCCGTTCACGGTGATGGAGATGCTGACACGTGATTGGCCCGGGTTGTCTGGGAGGACAAGGCTAAGTAGCCAGGTGGAGATAAGATTACTTCACAATGCACGGAAGTTATCTGAGTTCTTCCTCGGGCTTTGGGGTGGAGGGAGGAGGAAAAGGCGCCTGAGACCTGCAGGCTCCATGGGGATACTGTTTGGCAACTAGCTATCAAAGAAGACCCAGTTTTCCCCGGGTTCTCAATCCACGTCAGAGACCCACCCCTGAGTCTGGTTAGACCGAATCTTCTCCCTTCCCCTCTGTCCTCTTAGTTGACCTCCCTGGCTCAGCCCCCTCCATTTCAAGGACCCCACCCCACCCACCAGTGGGGTGTGCCCCATGTGCGCCCATGTCTGGTATCTCCTTACTGCTGAAGGAAGTGTCGGCTTCCCCATTTTCCCAGGCTGCTTCTCCCTTCTCCTCAGTAGCCTCAGATCCTCTCTCATCCCTGGTCCTTCTGCTGCTGGGTCCAGGTGTGGCTGGGGGTGTGATGCTAGCCCCGGGCAGAGGTGGCACTGGACAGGGAGCATCTCGTGGTGGTCTGGTACAGTCTGGAGAGCAGAGGTTCGCAAGGGGGTCCACACTCTCTCTGAAAGCATTTGCCAGATAGAGTGTTCATGCGCACACAGACTCTTGTGTGGGTTAGGGTTAGGGACAATACCCATCGAAACAATAACAGCGCCCTTCCAGGGCAGAGAAGTTGCAACTGGAAGCCCCGGTGGCTTAGGTCTCTTGGGGGATCAAGGTTTCCCAACTGGGGTCTGCAGGGCAGAGAGGTGCTTCTGAATCTGGCAGAGCCACTCCCCATGTGTCTGAATCGCCTGGGCCCAGGGTTTGGACGTGAGGACCCTCCACCACATTTGAGAGGGACTGGTCTCCCAGTCCTTTGGAGGTTGATGCAGGGGAGGATTCCCACAGCAGGCCCGCGGGTAGGCCTCTGAGCCACCAGAAGAGAGGCCACAGGCCCATCCAACCAAATCACAGGGCCCTTCCCTTCCCTGGTCACCTCCCTTCCTTCCCAGTGGGATGCTTGGTTGCCAGGGCAACGGGGTCCAGGCCTCTCTCTCCCACTCCCACCTTGAGGCCAGTCAGGCCAAGGCTGGGCAGGGGGCTCCATGGAGGAGGGCTAGGGGCGCAGCTGTCTGGGCGGGGGGCCGAGGGAGTAAGCACAGTCGCAGCTGGTGCCAGCCTCCAGCTGCACCTTATCAGTCCCTGGCAGTGGGAGCAGCAAATGTGGCTGGAATGCTGAGCAGCACCGAGGGGAGGGGGCTGGCAGATGGTCGCCCAGCCTGCCCTCGGCCACGGCCACGGCCACGGCCCTCCTGCAGCTGAGCCCCTGAGCCTCGGCCTCGGGGAGAGTGGGGTAGGAGCTGCTGTCTGGATCCTGGGAGAGAAGGCAGGACGGGACAGAGGATGGAAATCAGGGGCTGGGGGTGGCGTGCAGAGAGTAACTGCTCTCAGAATTGGAGGACAAGTTCTCAGATGGGGGACAAGAATCCAGGCCTCAGATTGGGGACAGGAAGGGCCCAGAGTGGAAGAGGACTGAGGCCTCGGGACGTAGATATCCCCCTTGGACACAATATTCCGTCCTGCCTCCTGGCCCCCTCGGGAGGCGAACTGCTGACGGGAGAGGTGAGTGTGGGTGATCCTGGGACCTAGAGGGAGAGGGAGAGGGAGGTCATCCAACAGCGAGCAGGCGTGAGGAGTGGGGGTCCCAGGAAGACCAGGACCAGCACGAGGCAGCCTTGTCCGGAGTCTGCTCCACCCCTTCACTTCTGCCCACAGACAAGGAGAACCCAGCGGGAAGTGGGAGCACTGCTGAGGGGAAGCTTGTCCAGAAAGGGTCCTGAGTCACCCCCACCCCCGCCCCAGGCTGGTGACCTGTGTTAGGGAGAGCAGAGCAGAGGGCTGAGAGAGACTGACGTGAGGGATCCCCTTCTGGGCCTTCTTGGATGGCCTCTCTCGCCTTACCCTCTCGCCTCGCCCTACGGAGAGGCTGAGGTTGGGGGTAGGGGGCTGGGGAACAGACAGATCCAGTTGCTGGGATCCAGGGGACCCTTGGTTGGGGTCTCCCTCTCCCACGTACACGCACACACCTCCTTTCAGTAACTTTGTTTCGCCTCTTCCCTCCCTGTGTCCCTGCCCCTCCTGGCTCAACCCGTCTGTCTGTCTCCCAGGCTGAAAGGCTGCTGGGAGCTAATTGCTCTCCTGGCCCGTGGGCTAAAGTAATAGGGAATTGATGTAAGTGTCTCTGGGGGCAGAGCGGGAGGAATGAAGGGTGGGAGAGGAAGGATGGCTTCCAAGTTTGGGGCCTTTGTGGAGGCCCGGCCTGGGCAGGCCTCGCAGCCCCCTGAGTGGCCAGGAAACAGAGGGCAAGCTGAGTGGAGGGCTTGTGGGCAGTGCTTACCTGTAACAGAGGTCCCATTTTCCGGAGAGCCATGTCAGGCCCGTGGTAGTGGTGAAGGAGATACACTCTTAGGAATGAGGGGCTGAGACTCAGCCTCCCCTTACTGCACTAGAATCATTCCTGGAACAGACAGCATCTCTTAGTGCCTGGCGCTGGGCCTGCCCTGGGGAGCTGAGAGTTCAGCGCAGCCCCCAGGGAGGCTCAGAGCTGGGCGGAATGGGGGGTGCCCGAGAAGGACGTGATGGAGCTCCCCCCGGTGGAGATGAGAAAACCAACCACGTTCCCTGCCATGGAGTCGGTGCCGACTCCCGGTGACCTTACAGGACACAGCAGAGCTGCCCCTGGGAGTCGAAAGTCCTGTCTTTCTCCTTCTGGCTGGCTGCTGGTCTTGAACCGACGACCTCCAGTGTCACAGCCCGACGTGCAACCACTTCGCCACCGGAGGATCCAAGTGAGGTTCTGAGTTTCCTCCTCATCTCCCCCAACCTGCTTCAGTCTTTCAGATAATCTCCGCTTTCTAGAACATACTAGAGGACGCCCTGTCCCCCTCCACCCCCAAGCTAGTGATCTGGGCCTCTCTTCTCCAGCACGATTCCTTCTCCTACCTCTCCCGCAGCCTGGACTCTGCTGAGAGGCAAACTTCCAGGTCCTTGGGAACTTGGGTAGAGACCCCGGAAGGCAGAGGTACCAGACTGGGTACCTGGTTCCGGAGGGTTGGGCAGTGGAGCCGTGTTCTGTGTCCCAGAGGACAGAGCTTGGGCACGAGGACCCCTGGGTTCTCTTTGGGCAGCATCCTGACTGGCTTTGTTTCCCAGTGTCTAGTTTCAATGTTCTGTTTTGCAGGGGGTAGGGGGGCACACAGTAGGCAGGCCTCGAAGCAAATAGTTCAAGGATGCTTTATCAAAGGCCACACTCTCCTGCCACCTCCAAGCAGGAGACCCACTCTGGGGCTCTCTGGCCAAACCCACGCTTGTCCGGATGCATGATGGATGTGGGGGGCCGGCTTATCCGGATGCCTGTGTCAGACCGCGTATGCCTGCCCGATGGAAAGTCTGTGCCCTCCCTCGCCCTGAGGAACCCTGAGGACAGCCACTCCAAGGCCACTGCAGAGCACACGGTGACCCTGCTCCTCCAGTGGCACCCACTCTTGGGACGATAAGTCTTTCTCGCCCTTCACTTCAGTGCCCACACGGGCACCTGTGCGTACACACTTCCGGGTGGCGAACGGGCAGTCCTGGAGGCCTAGGCAGTGGCGCCAAGCACTGGGGAGCATCCCTGGGGGCGAGGCTGCCGCAGTGGCCTTGAGAGGACAAGAGCCAGCGCAGCCGGCCTGCAGATACGCTCCTTCATGGCCTATGTGAGTGCACGAGAGGGGACTGGAGGGCCTGTGGGTGGAGGCAAAGTTGTGCAGTGGAAGTGTGTGGGTGCGTGGGCAACGGCGTGTCTGCAGACCAGCCTGGAATTGGGGCTCGTGCAGCACAGGGACCATCGCCATCCGGGGCGCTTTCTGCAGACGAAGTTCCCCAGGCATCCCCAGCCCAGGAGGCAGTAGGGAAACTGAGGCTCTGAGAGGTGTGGTGCCCATTTCTGAGGGCAGGCAGGCTGGCCAAGGGCAGGTCCTCTGAGCGTGGCTGTGGGGGCAAGAGGGTGTGCGCAGGGAGGTGGGGGAAGTCACGTCCTGAGCTTCCCAGCTGCCCATGTTCTGTGGCGAGGCAGGTCAAGACCAGGAGAGGAGGAGCCCCCACCCCCTACCCCCTGCCCCACTGTGGGCTCTCCTCAGCAGGGCACCAGCTCAGCCTGCAAGAGCAACATCTGTCCACGGACCTGCAGCTGCACTGGCCACTCCCACGGTGCGCTTCCTTCCCGCCAGCATCTTTTCCCCAGGAACCACAGCAGACCCCTCCCCTCCCCTCCAACAGGCACCTTCCCCAGCCCACAACCGTGTCTCCCCCTTTGCAGAGGAAATAGAAAGCTTCAGAGTCGCTCTCCCTCTTCTGAGAACCAAACCCAGGGGACTGTCCAACTTATCTAGGACACAGCCCACCCGAGGTCTGTCCATTCCGCCCCCTCTGCCTCCGTGCGAGCTTCCCTTCCAGACGTATGCGTCTCTCTGTTCTGGTCAGTTGAACCTTCCCACCGACTCGGACAGACGCTTCAAGGTGCCCTCGTGGCGCTGTGGGGTCAGCCTTGGGCTGCCAACCATGAGGTGGCCAGTTCAAAGGCAGCAGCTGCTCTGCTGGAGCACGATGAGGCCGCCTGCCCCCATCCAGCTGGACTCTCTCCACAACCCTAGTTGATCTGGCCCGGGGCCAGCGTCGAAGTGATGGCGGTGGGTTTTGCAATTTAAGTTCCTTAAGATACATGGCGATTATGACAGCTGACTGTGGGAGTATTTAGCATACGCAGGTCCCCCCGGGCACTGGGAATGGTCTGTGCGTCCCTGCTCTCTGGAAGGCGGGCAATTCCAGACCACCTAGCGGCACCATGGGGAAAAGAGAGGCCTGGTGATCAACCCCAGCCCCTGAGATTAGTGTTGAGGTGGGTCTCTATGACCATCGCTGTTGTGACATGGGTGTCAGCCGACGGCCACCAGCATATGGACCCGTGGATCCCAGGGGTTGGAATCAGTGACTGGCAACAGGTTTGGTTGGTTGGTTGTGGGTGTGAGTGTGTGTGTGTGTGTACTATGTATCAAGTTTGGGGCTGCAATCAAGGCTCACAGCCAGACCTCTCTCAAGTCCATCCCACTCCCCCCAGACTCTCTTTGTATCCTCTCTAGGTTCTCCTGAGGGAGGTATGCCACTATCTCTGTTTCTCATCTCTCCCTCACTCGACTCCATCAGGGCTGCCTTTCCCCCTCCCCACCCCCCAACATCCCCCCATCTCCAACAGGGTGACAGCCCAGGGTGTTAGTGACCCTAAATTTGTGCAGCCAAATCCAGCCCCCCATTTTTACCCTCGGTCTCTTAGTAGCATTCTGGTGGCTGGCCGTCACCTGTCCCTTTATTTATTATTTTTGTTTTGTTTTTGTTTATTTGGTTTTGGTTTTGGGGGCATCACTGCTCTCCGGTGGTGGGAGTAGGAGGCCCAGCCCCACTGCTGGAATTGAACTTCCGTCCCAGTGGGCCGCAGTCCCGCGCACAACCACGACACCACCGGGGCTCAGCCCCTGTCCCTTTAACGAGGCTCTGTCCTAAGGGTCATGCCCGCCTGCCGTGCCCACCCGGGCTCCTCCTGCCCTGTGCCCCACTCTTTCTCCCTCGCTGCTGCCAGTCCACTGCCTCCAACTGGGCCATGAACTGTTGACGCCACTCACGGATCCCTCCCAAGCTTTCCTCCTCCTCCTCCTCCTCCTCCTCCTCCTCCTCCTCCCCGGTCTCCTGAGATGTGACCAGTTCTTACAGCGGGTGCGCGTGCAGACACCGGTGTGTCTCACCATCTCAGAAGTCGCACGGGGGGTGTGATTTACATTGGCATCGAGACACGGGGCGCCATCGGCACCCCCAGTAGGCTCCTTGGAGGCCAGTATCGCGCCGACGAGCGTTCACCGCGAACTCCGGCTTCTGTCCACGTAGCTCCGTTGCAGGCTCCACAGAGGGCACCGCCACTTAGGTCTCTCTTCTTTGGGTTGTGGTGGAAAGGCCAGACCATTAGTCCAGCCTGGCCCCTAGTCACCCTAGGGGACAGGGTAGAACCGCCCCTTGGGCTTTCTGAGATGGGAGAAGAACGCCTGTCTTTCTCCCTCGGAACAGCTGGTGGTTTGGAACTGCCAACTTTGTGCCTGTGAGTGTCAGCCACGCCCGGTTGTGTGTAGCCCTGGGGGGTAGTTGGTTCACTTTCAATGCTGCCCTCGCTGTGTGGCTACGCCCCAGTTAACAGTTCTTCTAGCCCAGTGATGCTCCACTTCGTCATGCCCCAACCCTTTCCTACAGCTCCTCATGTGGTAAGGACCCACCCCGCCCCCACCAAAACATCGGCAACCTCTGTGAAAGGGTTGCTCGACCCCCGCAAAGGGATCGCGACCCCCAGGTTGAGAACCACTGCTCTAAACGTTGGCCGGCTCCTAGGTTAGGCCAGTCCCCTAAAGCTACAGGGAACCTTCTTGTGCAGGGGCCCTCAAACTTTTTAGACAGGGGGCCAGTTCACTGCCCCTCAGACCATTGGACGGCCAGTCTCTAGTTAAAAACAACAACCCCAAAAAACCCATGAACAAATTCACTGCGGGGCCGTCCCCGGATGAGTTGACTGCTAAGCAGGACAGCGGCGGCGGCAAAAACACCCGGTGGGCGGGATAAATGCAGGCCGCATGTGACCCGCCAGCCGTGGTTTGAGGACCCCTGTCCTTGTGTGTGTGCCAGTAGGAGCTCTGGCTAAGTCAGATGGGAGGGTTGTTGGGCTTGAGGGCCAAATCAGGGCCTTATCGCTCTTCCTGTATCTTCTTTAACTTGATATTGTACTCGTGGGCAGCCTCGGCTTCACTCACGACTTCGCTTACCGTCTGCACACCGACAACTGCCAGGTGTATGCTTCCGCCCTGCTCGCTCCTCTTAGCATCGGGCCCGATAGCCCATTCCCCACTTACCCTCCCCCCCGGACGCCCAGCATGGGCATGATCTTTCCTCCCAAATGAGTCCTTCCCTTCGCCCGTGAGCCTGAGCGGGCGAGCCTCCTCCCACCCCGCCAGTGAATGCATGCGGTGTCCCAGACCCTGCCCTGCCCAGACCATACCACCCGTCCAACTGACAGGCCCTCTCCACGCTACCTCCTATCTATCTCTCTCTCACTCAACCGCCCCATGGTGCCCTGGGCTGGGGCAGTGGCTTCTGAACAGGCCTCCTGGGGTGACCCTCTGCTTTCACAGTCCCATCCCGTGGCCTCTGAGTTCCTGCTGCACAGTGCCCGCCTGCCCCTTCAGCCACCTTTACCTCCTCACCTCAGGGCCTTTGCACGGCTTCTGTTCTCCATTGGGAGCGCCTCCTCCCTGCCGCATGCACACACAGGCCTTTGTCAGATACCGCTCCTTGGTCTTTAGACTGCAATTCACACCCGCCTGGCTCAGTGGACTTTACGAAAGCACAGTACAGTTGCTGTGTTCATTGGCTCTTGCTTATCAGTGTTTATAACGAAGTGCTTTATTTTTGTGATTCTTAAAAAATGGATGTCAAGGGCTGAGCTCCGGTGGCGTAGTGGTTGTGCGCGGGACTGCGGCCCACTGGGACGGAGGTTCAATTCCAGCAGTGGAGCTGGGCCTCCTACTCCCACCACCGGAGGGCAGCGATGCCCCCCCCTCAAAAAAAAATGGATGTCTGTGTTCCCCGTTAGACCGCCAACACCACTGTCTGGCAGGGTCCAGCCCCCCATTTGTCCTCCAGGGACACTCGGCATACACTTGAGGAGTGCATGAAGGCAAGGGGTTGAGGGGCGGGGGTGGGGGGGGGGTCAGCGAGGGGATGAATTCCAGCCTCCGTCTCACGGTTGGCTCTTGGTGCTTCTGGGTCCTCCAGCGGTGAACTTGCTCCCATGGGCCGTTCCACTGGGTTGAGCCCTTCCAGGGACGCTGAATGAATGAAGGGGTGGGGCTCCAGAAAAAGCATGGAGAGCCATGGGACAGGACCAGAAGACCTGGGCAGGGAGTGACCTGGAGCATGGCTGCCCTGGGACAGTCGCGTCAGATCAGAGGGCAGTGCGATGTGTATGTTTTCTTGGGGCCCGCTGTGTGTGCTTCCTGAAAACGGTGTCTGCTGGAGTTGGGAGGCCAGACCGTTGGAGGGGTGAAGGAGGAAGAGGAAAGAAGCTCCAAGGTTGTCTGTGCGTCAGCATCCTTGTTCCCCTTCACAGCGGCTGTGTGTCTGTGTAGGGATGGGCAGGTGTGCAGTGAGGGGTGCCCTCTCTGGAGTGGGTACTGGTCTTCCTGTGCGATGGGGACCTTGGCGGGCTAACAGCTCCTCCAGTGACAGTGCCCTCTGGTGGACACAGAATGCATGGGCCAACACCCGCCCTGCATTGGCAAACCTCAGCTTGGGCTGGCTGGCTGGAACTCCCTTCTAGAACTTGTGGGGGAGCACACAAGCGGCGTGCCCTGCCCTCTGGGAATCTAAGGGCTGGTCGGGAAGAAGAAAATGCTCATAGGCTGGGAAGCACGGGTACAGCCAGCAGGGGTGAGTGGGGAGGCTGTCTCCAAAGTGGCTTGTCTCTGGTCACCATGGGGCATGCCTCTGTTCTCACCTGGGGCCGGTCCCTTTCTGTCCCTGTTGCTTCTACCAACCCTTCTCACAGAGCTCCTGACCACGGAGCAAAGGGTTCTGAACCAGACTGAACCCATGGGCAGTCTTTCCCCCTTGGACACTCCCTATGCCCATTGGGGTCAGGGAAGGGCAGGAGGGGGAATAGGTTCTTGGGATGCAGAACGGGTAGTTTTCCAGGTGGTGCATGTATGGGGCAAAGGGCTTGGTGGCCGGACTCTGTATTGGGGTCCGGGTGGGGGGCTGGAAAGGAAGGGCTTTCAGCGGACAGGGCCTCCTGGGGCTTCAAGTCTTACCAGCTCTCTGAATCATCTTCTTCTGGGGCCTCTGTATCCCTGGTGCTGAGGAGAGATGGTCCGGCACCGGCCTGTTCTGTTACCACCTGGTGCCCGCCCTGCCCTCCCCAGCACCCTCCAGGGGCTCTGAGAGCACGCGGAGACACGGGGAAGGGCGTATGGGAACTTTGGGGAGGAGAGGGACCCTGCGGGGCTGTGGGGCAGCAGAGGAATAAAGACACACTTCGGGGCACCTGCCCGTCTAGCCACCTGGCCTGTGGAGGAAGGGTTAAGTCATTTGCCTTGCCCACCCGCCCGCCCCTCCGGTAGGTGACCTTCTCAGCCCTGGAGACTTGGCGGCTGGTTCAAGTTCCTCACCCAGTGGCCCTGAGTAATCAGAGCGCTCGGAAAGCCAGGGGCTGGGGTTGGCAGGGAGGAAAATTAGGAGTGGAGGAAGTTTCAAGACAAGGGGGCTGGGGAGGGGGGGAGCTGAGGCTGAGGGTTTGGGGTGCACCCTGGATTGATTCCCAGAATTCTTTACCTGACCTAGCGCCAGCTCCCATCTCCTCTTCTCTGATCCCAGCTTCTTCCCCACAATGGGGGAGAATTTCTTGAACCTCACTCCTGGGCTGTTGGGGTCCAGGTGAGCAGGCCCCCCGAGAGGCAGTGGGAAGCTGCTGCCAGGAAGCTTTTCAGCTGCAAGAGAGGAGACAGGGTCCCTCCCCTCGGTGCCGGGAACCGGTCGTAAATGGGTCTGTGGTCAGCGAGAGATCTCTGTTAATGGAACCTGGGCCGCCCCACAAGCCACAGAGGCGGGAGTGGAGTAGCCGAGGGGGAAGATGACCTAAGTGCAGCTCAGCAGGGGGGGAGGGGGAGGAGGGCACAGAGCTGAAGCTGGGGGCGGGGGAGGGGGAGGGGGGTGACATGTGGGCATCATGGGCTAGTTAGTCCCCGGTGGACAGTCAATTACAGGGGAGTTGGGGTCTGAGGTAACTGGCTGGGACCACAGAGACCACTCAAAGGGGACTACAGGGTAAATGACCCATAGGGGAGAGCCAGGTCAATGAAATAGTTAGGGGTCAGGGGATTAGGAATAGGGGAGTCTGGGTAACCCAGAGGCCAGGAAAGAGTCAGGGGGTTCCTGGGATTGGGGGGGGGGGCCAAGAATGGAGGCAGTGAGGAGGGCCCTGGTGGGAGGTCACCCTGGGAGTGGGCACGGAAGCCGATGCTGGACCCCTCTGGCCTCCAGGGCGTTCTGTTCTGTCCTGGGCCCCGGCTGTCCTGCTGGAGCTGGGGACAGGGCAGGGGCTTGGGCCCCTTCCTCCCAGCAGCCTCCCTCTGGCTGCCATCAATTATTCAGCAGCCAGAAGTCCGCCCTTGCTGGCAGGGCACTGGGCCTCCTCTCCATGCCCCGCCCGCTGCCTGCCCGCCCGCCCTCCCGGCCGGCCACATTGCCAGCCGGGCTCCAGGTGAGGAAGGACGGCCAGCCGAGCGGGCCCAGGGACCTGGCCACCCTGCCTGCCTGGGGCCCCCTCCCCTCCCCGCAGCCTCCGCCCCCACTCCGCCCCCCTGAGAAGATGCCCATCCAGATCTTCTGCTCCGTATCCTTCTCCTCCGGAGAGGAGGCCCCAGGACCCTTGGGAGATGTTTGGGGTCCCCGGCAGCGGCAGCATGGGGATGACACGGGGTTCGAAGAGGAGGACGATGAGGAGAAGGACAGAGAGGCGGCGAAGGAGGCAGCCAGCGAGGGACCTCTGCCCGGGGACCTGGTGGCTTTTGCCAACAGCTGCACTCTCCATGGTGCCAGCCATGTCTTCGTGGAGGGGGGTCCGGGGCTGCGGCAGGCCCTGTGGGCCATGGCCTTTGTCCTGGCCCTGGGCGCCTTCCTCGTCCAGGTAGGCGACCGCGTTGCTTATTACCTCAGCTACCCCCACGTGACGCTGCTGGACGAGGTGGCCACCACCGAGCTGGCCTTCCCGGCCGTCACCCTGTGCAACACCAACGCCGTGCGGCTCTCCCAGCTCAGCTACCCCGACCTGCTCTACCTGGCCCCCATGCTGGGGCTGGACGAGAGTGACGACCCTGGGGTGCCCCTAGCCCCCCCGGGGCCCGAGGCCTTCTCCGGGGAGCCCTTTAACCTGCACCGATTTTACAACCGCTCCTGCCACCGGCTGGAGGACATGCTGCTCTATTGCTCCTACTGCGGGGGGCCCTGCGGCCCTCACAACTTCTCGGTGGTGAGTGGGGGGCCCGCGTCCCACACAGCACCCGAGGGTGTCCGCCGCGGCTCCTCCTGGGGGGACTTGGGGACGGCGCCACCTTCCCCTAGCTGCCCTGGCCTCCACGCCCTCCGTGACGTGTCTAGGAGTGGCTTGGGCCACAGCCGGCCCAGGAGCCGAGGGGGCTCGACGGCCAGGCTCGGGGACACCTGAGCGCTGCTCTCCCCACTAGACCTTGGAGGTGTCTGTGGACTGGTTGGCGTCGGCTGCTGCTGCCTGGTGGTTCCAGGCTTTCCCTAACTCCCCACCAGGTGCTCCTCCCCCTCGCCAGACCTCGCAGACTCCCAGGGGCCCGGGCACCCTGCTAGCCTCTGACTCACCCTCTGATCCGTTTGGGAGGTGTCCAGGCCAGACCAGCCATAGCTGCTTAGACTTTCCCCGTGTGGCTGGGTGGGTGTCATCTGGTCGGTGGAGGGCGCCGGGCAGCAGGGGGGCAGCCCTCACCTCCCCCCCCACTCCATCCACGGTATGGCTGGTGGCAGCTCCCATGATAGGGAGTCCATCCTGACTGATTCTTCCTGTGTGGACTCCCCCAGATGTCCGTGTGTGTGTGTGTGTGTGTGTGTGTGTGTGTGTGTGTGTGTGTGTGTGTGTGCTCACCTGCCTGTCTGAGGAGAGCAACAGAACTCCCTACATCCCCCCTCCCCACCCCGGTCTGGCTCCACTGGGGCCCCAGTAGAGTTGACACTTCTCACCCACGGCCATCAGGTGGCAGCAGCATACCTGAGCACAGCCCTCAATTAAAGCACCCAGGGGCTTTCACCACCCGAGCCCCGGGGGAGGTGCCCAGCTGGGGGAGGGGATGGGGCAGCCAGGAGCCTGGGGCTGGGCATCCTAAGACCTGGTCCTGGGGCCGAGCAGTCGAAAACCTCGGAGTCATCTCTCAGGCTCGTCTCTGGACCTGACTTACAAAATGGGAGAGACCAGGACATTTCTGGTCAGGAGAGGCGGCCGGGAGACTGGGTGCTGCTCTAGAAGGGAGAGGGGCAAAGTCTATTTCCAAGCTCACCCCTCCCCCTCGGGTCTGGTTCTCTGGGCTGTGTCTGAACTCACCTGTGTCCAGGCCTCCACACCTACGCTCTGCTGTAGGAACTTGGGGCACTGTGGGAAGTTGGGGCGCCCAGATCTGGGAGCATCCGCTCGTGGGGTTTCTCTGGGTTGGGTGGCGACGGCAGGGCTGGGCTGCAAAGGGGCGTATGGGGCCGGAGAGCGATGAGGAGGCTGCCCCAGGGCTGGGGCTCCCTCAAAGCCTCAGCGCCTCCCTCTGAACACGTGTGCTAGTCAGGGTGGGTCAGACCTAAGTGCTGCTTGACATGGTGCTGGAGCTTGGGTTGGGTTCTCGGCCTGGGACCTGGGTCGGTTGCGGGGCTCCCGGGACTGTGGGACGGTGGTGAACATAAGGGCTAGTGGCTGCAGGGGACCAGAAGGCCGAGCTTGCGTGCGGGAGGGCATGGGGTACGGTCCAGGCGAAGAGGTGAGGTCCCTCAGAAGGCCCCGTGAGCTTGGACGTGTGAGGAGGGGCGCAAGGAAGAAGCAGGGGTCCAGTAGGGATAGGTGTGGGTGTCAGGGTCCCTGCAAGGAAAAAGCTGGCACTCAGCTAACTCACTGCCACCCAGACTCCTAGTGACCCTCCAGGACAGGTTGGACCCTCAGAGGGCAAGTTTTTGAGGGAGTAGGAAGCCTCGCCTTTCCCACCCAGAGGACTCTGGTTTTGAACTGCCGATCTTGCAGTTAGCAACCCAAGGCCTCTCTGCTATGCCACCAGGGCGCCCGCCCTCAGGTCTCAGCTGGGTCCATGAAAAGACTTGACCAGGGAAGGTGGAAGACACCCGAGAGGGAGGCTGAGGCCTGGCCGGAACAGGAAATGGTTACGGCCCACTCTGGCCCGGGCAGTGGAGGAAAACCTCCTGGCAGGATCTGTCGGCAGGGCAGGGTCAGCCCCCACCTCCACCTCCACCTCCATCTGTCCCCGACCCTCTGATCCCCTCCCACTGGCCAAACCCCGGGGACACTCAGCAGGGGGCAAAGGTGCTGAGGCCATGCACCCCACAGGGGCCAGTTTTCAGGGCCTGCCAAAGAGGTGGGGGGCGAGCGGGGAGCAGAGGTACGTGGAGACTGCTGCACAGGAGAACCCATTTGGGGAAGGGTTCGAGGGGTCTGGCAGCTGGGGGTATGGTGGGGGGGGGTGCTACGTGGTGGGGAGTTCTGGCAGGACTTCAGGCTCTCCACTCTGCTCCCCTTCCCCCCCGCCCCCACCCCTCACACACAGGTCTTCACAAGGTATGGAAAGTGCTACACATTCAACTCGGGCCGAGATGGGCGGCCGCGACTGAAGACCATGAAGGGTGGGACGGGCAACGGGCTGGAGATCATGCTGGACATTCAGCAGGACGAGTACCTGCCTGTATGGGGAGAGACCGGTACGTCTTCCTCCTCAGGGCGTCCCCCCCTACCCCACTCAGCCAGGACCCTCCTGGGCTCCCCCGTGGGCTCACGCCCCCCCCCCCCCCCCCCCCCCCCCCCCCCCCCCCCCCCCCCCCCCCCCGCGTCGGTTCCTCTCCAACACTACCTGCTGTCCACACTCGCAGCTCGCTGGCGCCCCCTTCCTGGCACGTTACTCTCCAAGGTAACCAGCTATCCTTCTCCATCAGTGGCCGACCCGAGCCCTATAAATAACTCCCTCTCTTCTCAGCCTGCCTGCTGTCTGGTCACAGGTGCCTTGGGGCAGAGAGAGAGAGAGAGAGAGAGAGAGAGAGAGAGTCTGAGACATTGGCTTCCTGCAACAAAGAATGTGAACCCCCAGCTGTATAATAGACTGCAGGTTAGGCTAGGACTTGGGGCGCCGTTGGACCCAGAGGCAGCTAGGGTGAGCTAGGACCTCATAGCCACCCTCACCCCCATCCCAGTGTGTGCAGTGCTGGCTCCAGGAGATGTAAGCTGTCCCCGGCTCTGAAGGAGACTCAAACCTCATGCCATGGACTCCACTGGGACTCAGTGTCCCTCCAGGACAGACTAGAACTGCCCCTGGGGGTCTCTGAGGCTGAGTGTCTTTGGAGGACTAGGGAGTCTGTCTCTCCCGGGAGCCTGCGCCCTCACCCTCCCGAATTCCCACAGATGAGACGTCCTTCGAGGCAGGCATCAAAGTGCAAATCCACAGTCAGGATGAGCCTCCTTTTATCGATCAGCTGGGCTTTGGCGTGGCTCCAGGCTTCCAGACCTTCGTGGCCTGCCAGGAGCAGCGGGTGAGAGGCCCGCAGGGGCGGGCGGTAGGGGTGGAAGCCCGTAGGGGGTGAAGGTGCCTTGATGGTGGGGTGGGTGTTCAGAAAAGGGGGGGGGGCGTGCAAAACCGGGCTGGGGAGGCCACCTGACTTGTCTGCTGACAAGGGGGATCTAGTGCCCGGAACTGCTGCGGTCAACTCTGAGGTCTCGGGATCTTGCAGAGGGAGAAGGGGTGGGACTGCTGACCTCCGAGTCTTCTCCGAGAAGCACATCAAGGTGACTCTCGGAGAAGTGACCCCCCCCCCAGCCTCCCCCCACACACCCAGCTCCCTGGCTCTCCCAGCAGCTCATCTACCTGCCCCCGCCCTGGGGCACCTGCAAAGCTGTTACCATGGACTTGGATTTCTTCGACTCCTACAGCATCACCGCCTGCCGCATTGACTGTGAGACCCGCTACCTGGTGGAGAATTGCAACTGCCGCATGGTACACATGCCAGGTCAGCCCACAGAGCTCCGCGCGAGCACCAACCTGGGGCCCGCCCCGCCCCTGATCAGCTTCCTGCCAAACCGGAAGCCAGGCACCGGAAGCCAGGCCAGCTGGTTCTCCCCACCCAGCCTCAGGTCCCATTTGCCTGTCCATCTGGCCCTTGTTGCTCTGACCTCAATTCCTGCCTGCAGCAGGGAGGGCCTGAGTCCACAGGGATGGATGGGGGCGGGGGTGGGGGTCAACTCCAGGGAAGCCTGGGAGCCGGCTCGTCCTTCCTGTCATCCTCTGGCTTCCACCGTCTAGGCTTTGGGGACTGCCGCCACTGAAACCTCACTGCCACTTGCCCCAGAGAAAGGGAGGAAAATTGTCCCCTGTGCGTTCCCAAGACGGTCACTCTTTATGAGAGTAGAAACTCCCATTTCTCTCCCGGTGGTTTTGAACTGCTGACTTCAGGGTTAGCAGGCCAACTCGAAACCACTATGCCACCACGAGATCGCATTCATTCCTCTCCCCCCGCATGCACCGTGGTCCTCTCTCCTCTGTAGGGGATGCCCCATACTGCACACCAGAGCAGTACAAGGAGTGTGCAGACCCCGCGCTGGGTGAGTGCTCCGGCACGGAACAGGCGGTGTGGGGGGGGGGGCGTGTGGGGGCGTGGGGGAGTAGCAGGGACCACCAGCCTTGTGCACAGGGTCTTCAGATCGCGCCTGGACCAAGCGTCTCCCTCCCCCGTGCTTGCTTTGGTGAGGCTGGGCACCGCGTCTCCAGAGGCCCCCTCCCCCCAGGAAAGATTCGTGGGGGTCCCCTGGGCGGAGTTCTCCCCCTCACCTCTGCCGGGTTGAGTCTGAGGGCAGGGAGAGAGCGAGGATGGGTGGGCACAGGGGGTTGGGGAAGGGCCCTGGGGCATGGCCAGGAGGTGCTGTTGGGGAGGTGGTTGCAGAAGGGTGCCACTCAAGGGGCGCCTCCCGCCTGGCTGGGGCACAGACTTCCTGGTGGAGAAGGACCAGGAGTACTGCGTGTGTGAAATGCCCTGCAACCTGACCCGCTACGGCAAGGAGCTGTCCATGGTCAAGATTCCCAGCAAGGCCTCGGCCAAGTACCTGGCCAAGAAGTTCAACAAGTCCGAGCAGTACATCGGGTACGGGGCCTTCAGCTGGGGCGCCGCCTGAGGGGGTTGCTGGGGGTGGGGGGGGGGAGGCAGCAAGAGGACGTGGAGCCGATGGTGTGGTGGGTGGTGGGGAGGCCCAGAGAGCCGAGGGCATTCTGGGAAGATCGAGGCAGAAGCTGAGGGGAGAGACCCCTCTCCGCCTTCTCCCTGCTTGCTTCAGTCTTCGCCCTCATCCTCCCCTCGGCAACGGGGATCGCCTCGCCCTTCCCAGTGGGCACCACGTCTTTGTGCCACAGCGCCGGGTCTCCCAGCCCTGCAGAGCGGGTATCTCCCGTCCGCGCCCCACTCCACAGCTGTGGCAACAGGCTCAGAGAGGCCCGCTGCTCGTCAGGGGCAGCTATACGACTTGGACGCTGTCTCCCCACCCCCCTCCCCCCACTGCAGGGAGAACATCCTGGTGCTGGACATTTTCTTTGAAGTCCTCAACTACGAGACCATCGAGCAGAAGAAGGCCTATGAGATTGCCGGGCTCCTGGGTGAGCGGCTGAGGGCACAGCTGCAAAGCGGTGTTGTTGGGCCCTGTCATATGGTGCTGTCTACCCGCCCCGCCCCCCTCCAGCCACCCCTAGGTGCCTGTCCCCAAAGCCTGCTCTCGCTATGTGGGGAGGAAGGAGAGGAGGCTGAGCTTGCCCCGACGGCAGTCTGTGGGCACCTGAGCCGGGGTGGCGGTGCGGACACAGGCCCCTGAAATCCAGCGGAGCCTTGAGAGAGCTCGGATATTCTGTCATCTGGTATATTTCCCTCCCCCCTAAAATAATACCCGTTCGTTCTCGAAAAGTAGAAATATGCAGAGAAACGTAGGCAAGGGAAAAACAAGAAGACAGAAATCCGCCAGAAGCTGCCTTGGCGCGCCTGCTGTGCGAAGCCTGTCAGTCCCCTGGCGCGGATGACCGTCCCAGGCCCGGTCCCTGACCCGGTGAGCCCTGCCAGGTCGTGCCCTCACCGACCCCCCCCCCCCCCGCCCGCAGGTGACATCGGGGGCCAGATGGGGCTGTTCATCGGCGCCAGCATCCTGACGGTGCTGGAGCTCTTTGACTACGCCTACGAGGTGAGGGGCGGGGCGGGGCCGCGGGGGCGGGGCCTCGGGGCGGGGGCGGGGCCGCGGGAGCTCCCGGACCGCCCACCCCCGCCCTGCCCCCACCCGGTGCAGGTCATCAAGCACAAGCTGTGCCGGCGGGGCAAGTGCCAGAAGGAAGCCAAAAGGAGCAGCGCGGACAAGGGCGTGGCCCTCAGCCTGGATGACGTCAAGAGACACGTGAGGGAACCCCCCAGGGGTGACCTAAGGCCCCCCCCCTCCCCCAGCGCCCCATCTCGGGCTCCCGTTGGCCCCGCGCACCGGCACACCCACTCCTCCCCACCTTGCCCCGCCCCCCGCCCGCGGCCCTTCCGGTGACCAGCCCCTGCCCTGTGCCTTCCCTAGAACCCGTGCGAGAGCCTTCGGGGCCACCCGGCCGGGATGACGTACGCGGCCAACATCCTACCTCACCATCCGGCGCGAGGCACGTTCGAAGACTTTACCTGCTGAGCCCCGCAGGCCACTGAACCAAAGGCCTAGATGGGGAGGACCAGGAGAGCAAGGGGGGCCCCCCCCCCGCTGCCCCCAACTGCCCTGGGGACTCACCCCCCTAACTCCCAGGGCAGCCTCCCGCTGCTAAGCCGTCCTTTTCTCTAGTCTGTGGTGAGAAAGGAGTCTTCTCCCGGCCTCAGTCCCATTTTTTTATTTTTTATTTTTAACAAAACCCATCTAAAAGAGACACTAAACAGAGAGACTGGGCAAGGGACCTCAGGCCACCCCCTCTGCCCCCTGTTGCCTCCATCAGCTCCCTGCCTGACCCCTCTGTCGTCTGAGTCTCCGCCTGCATTGCTGCCTCCAGTCACCAAAGCCCCTTCCAGCGGGGGGTTGAGGGGGACTACCCCGGGGGGGAGGGGGGGTTGTCATTTTGCCCCAAACCAGAGAATGTACTTGAGGGGGAGGGCTAGTGGGGGGGGGGCTTCCCCAGCCTTAAGAGACCCTCTCAGCCCAGTGACTCCCCCCAACTCCAAGTGTTCGGGCAGGAACTAAGCCTCCAGTCCTATCCCCTCAACATGTGGAGTCCTTTGGGGAGCTGGGTGGGAACCCCCCCTCCCCCCAAGAAGGAGAGATGGGGGACAGGGTGTGACCCTGGTGCTGTAGGCCACATTCTGACTCCTACAAGCTCACCCTCACCCCAGAACCACAGCGGCTGGAGAGAAATCCCAAGAGGCAGCCCTCCACCCCATCCTTGACCTTCCCAGAACAGATCCCACTGGTTGGCTTCCAGCTCAGGGAGAGGGGCACTGGTGCCTAGCCTCACTGGCCGCTCTCCCAGGGGCCCTGGCAGAGGGCCACATCCATAAATTTTCTTATGGAACTCCCCCGAGTCCTCTTCCCCCAACTCCATTTGCTTCTCTCAGCAACCTCATCTGCATTTTCTATTTCTATATGATACAGACTCTATATTGCTATATCTCTGTATATACTTTCCCCCCAGCCTTGTCTGTCTCCAGCCCATCCCTTCTTGTCTCTGAGAACACCCCCCTCAGCCACCTTCTGTGTCTCTTAGCCCTCCCCCACCCCGGTCTCTGAATGC
>PVJH01032147.1:0-22641 GCA_004026705.1 Nesogale talazaci | reverse complement strand
CTGCTCCATTCACTCTGCAATGAAGCCTACTCCTTGCCTAAATGCAAGCAAACAAACATTGCAGGGAGTCATCATAACAAAAACACTGATGTAAATTCAATCTTGGCCTAAGAAGCCATTAGAATAATAGCCACATAAATAATTATGGACAATAATGAGAGGCAATTTTGCTTCATTTAAATGCCTGTACAAGCATTGTGTCCTTGTTTATCATATGAGCCACTCTGACAGGATTGAGAGGAACCCAAACAGGTATGCACATGGGAAAAGTTCTGAGTTGGATGTGGAGCTGCCCCTCAAATCTCAGTCCCATGTGTTACCTGAATCACCCCAAGTCATCACTTACTTTCTCTGTGCCATTTGCCCAACTGCAGTATTAGTAGAATAATAGCATCTGCTCCATGGGCTCATATGGACATTAAATGAGTAGAAAGAGAGATATGATAGATATCTAGGTACATAAACAGATTAGATAGACAGGCAATAGACAAATTAGGCAGATAGATTAGATTAGGTAGATAAATAGGCAGCAAGAGAGAAACAGAGTGGAGAGAGAGAAAGAGAGATGCTGCCTTGAGGTGTCCTCGAGTCAGCTCCGACCACAGCCACCCTGAGCACAACTGCCCAACACACTGCACAGTCCTGTGCCATCCTCACAACTTTTCCTCTGCCTGAGCCTACTGTTGCAGCCACTGCATTCATCAATCCCATTGAAGGTCCTCTGCTTCTTCACTACTCAACAAAATATGATGTCCTTCTCTAGGAACTGGTCTTGCCTGACCACATGCCCAAAGTATGTAAGACACAGTCTGGCCATCCCTGCCTCTAAGGAGCACACTGGTCTTCATTCTTGTGAGAGAGATTGGTTTGTTCTTTTGGCAGTCCATGGTACTTTTAATATTCTTCTCCAGTATCACAACTGAAAAGCAAGATAGATGATAGATAAATAGATAGATAGATGATAGATAGATAGATAGATAGATGATAGATAGATAGATAGATAGATAGATAGATAGATAGATAGATAGATAGATAGAGATAGACAGGTTATTCTGAATAAGTAAGTGAGTGCATAAAGAATGCACACTCAAATCACTCTAACCAAACTCTGCTGGCAAACCATGCCATTAACTTTAACCATGGGATATATACAGATGACCAAAATGCTTTAAAACCATCTATGGATACAATTCAATAAATCCATTACCTATCACTGAAATGTAGTTGGAGCTTTAGAAAGATTCTTTAATTTTAAATGTAACAAAAAAATTTTTTATATCCTGCCTTAGAAATGGTGCTGTGCAGAAAATGCTGTTCCAGCCATTTCTTTATTATGTCTTCCTTTTACAGTGCTCTAGAAATTATCCAATTACCACTATAACCACACAAGACCACTGAGGACAATGTACCCACGGCAATTTTTGTGGAAAATAGGCTCCCATTAGTTCTTGGAAAGAGTGGAAGAGCAGCTGTCCCTCTGCCAACTCTGGAGTGCTTCACCCAGGAGGGAAAGCTGGAGGGGGAGGAGATGGCCCTCTGCTGGGAAAAGAACTTATGTGCAGCTGCCTTTGCAACTTCCGTCAGAACACACTGCATGTGTCCCTCTCTGCCCAGCCCTGTTTCCTCCCAGAAAGCTCTTAGGACCTTTGTGAAGACATATGCATATTTATGTTTAGATCACCCATGGAAGCTTGAACACTGTGTTCAGTCCCTCAGAGATGTTCAATGGGTATCTTGTTGATGTTGCAAGCTGTCACCCAGTTGGCTATGGCTCACGGGTGCCTATATGTGCAGCCGGGGGAAGCATTGCCTGCTCGGCACCATCAGTACAAGTGCTGGTGGACAGTAAAGGTTCTATGTCAACCTGGCTGTGCCAAGATGTTCCGTGGTTTGGCAGTCATCTCCTATGATAAGATCTAATACAACGTTATAGCTTCTGTCATGGAACCTGCTATGAGCAGCCCATCGATGTGTGCTTCCTTTTGGGTGGCCTAGATCCAACATCTGGCTCACTGACCTCCAGTCTATGTAATTGAGCCAGTAGGCTGCCATATTACCTGCCAATTCAGAAAGTCATCAATTGTTGGTTTTCTAATCTGTCAACCTTGACATTGGCTTGTGCAGCCACCAGTTTGTTATCCTTCTGTCAATCACGAGTTCAACAGGCCCTGTTGCTTTGAAGGTCAGAAGAAGCCCTCAGTCACAGGGACTCAGAACCTGCCTGGTCTTGGATGTGTGTGCTTCCACAACTGTGTGAGCCATCTTCTTGATAGAGAATTTTGTCTGCATGTGCATGGGAAAGGAGCACAGTGGTGCTGTGGTTCATGGTGGGCTACTGACTGCAACACCAGAATTCCAAAGCCATCAGCCCCTCCACAGGAGAAACCCAGGACTTTCTACTCCCTTGAGAAGTGACAGTCTTGAAGAGGACAGGGGCAGTCATCCTCTGCTCTATAGGTCCGCCATGAGTGGACCTGGACTCCATGGCAGTGAATTTGGATTTGGGTTATATTGGCATCCCTATGCATCATTGGGTTCACCCCTCTGGAGAGGCCAGCCTCAGGTAGTGGGTGAGTCTGTGCCCACTTTCATGGCTGCTGCTCCAGTCCATCTCACTGTGCGACCCTGCCCTTTGTTAACATCCAGCTGACCAAGCATGAGGCTGCTTCAAGCGATTGCTCTTTCTTCGTGCCATTTCCAAAGAAAGGGTGCCAATGTCTTGCCATGCTCAGTGCTGGAATCAGTCTGATTATACTTCTGTTATTCAGATTTGTTTAGTATTCTGCTGCTTCTTGGTGTATTCGATTCTCTTCATCAACACCATGGTTCAAATGAGTTCATTTGTCTTTCTGCCTTCCTATTTCACTCTTCCTCTCTCCATTCATATGAGGCAATTCAAAGCACAAGGCACATCTGAGTCATCAAAGTGACATAATTGCTAATGATGAAATCTTTAAAGAGGTCTTTGCTGAAGATTTTCCCACTGTAACACCAGGTGGGATTTCTGAAGTGGAAAGTATATATACACATATATATACACACATATATACACATACATATATTATATATTAAAAAGGAAATATAGAAGGTGTCACTTGTTTTGTCTTACATTATGATTTTTGTTTTGTTTTGCCTTTCCCGAATTAGTCTTGCCTCAATTTTCCTCTCTTTCAAGGTAAGCTGGGTAGATCCCAATAGACCTTACAAATGCCATTAAACTATGTCACCTCTAGCTCTGAACTGTATTCATGATAGGCACTATTCACCTTGACTTTGCGCCCTTGGAGTATTGAAGTCTTCTCTTTGATGGATCATCAAAGATGAGTCATATAAACCTGACAAAAGCCATATTCCAATAAAATTCCCTGTTTCTCAGCCACCGAGTCTGCTCACAGGTCAGTGACACAGCAAACTCATTGTGTGCTCCAAAGCATGCCTTCCTATCTTTGCCTTCATTCTTGGTTGAGTTGATTTGTTCCTTAATATCCCAATATGCCCCCTGCATACACTACACATTTTTAAGTCCCATCTGGAAGAAGGTGAGAAGAAGGTTTTAGGTAAGTGAGTTCTTTGTTTGGGGTAACAGGATAACTTGAAATTACAGAGCCAGACTAACATATTCTGACTATATATCCCCTTAAAATTCAACCAGCCATACCACTTCTAATATATATTTTTAAAAGATAATATTGTTATATACAATCTGGGACCTTTATGTCTGGCTGTTTTTAGAGAGCTGTTCTTAAATTTTAATGTTCTGGAACTTTCAGAATTCTATTTATTTAATTTAATGCTCTTCTACTTAGTGCTTCAGGCATAAAGCTACCATATATTGAGCAATGCCATTTCCAATTGGTCCAACTCATACCAAAATGCACTCATTTTCCAGTAAGAATGTAGAATGTGGATGTATACATGTGGATAGATACATATATAATATGTATCCCTCAGTCTGTAGATCTTCAGTAACTAAATTGGGACATACGACTAGAATTTCTGGGTAAGCCTTACTGTCCTCCTTTCATTGCTATTTTATTGATGGCCTAAACTTTTTGATTTTTCTCTGGTGAAATCACACAAAGTCCCTTCTCTTTAACCCTTGAATGCTGCATCCTCATCACTGCTTTGTAAAATGAGTCACTTCCCAGGTCTGGGTCTCTTAAACAGTAAGATTGGTCCTTACACTCCCCACACCACCAGCCAATGAGGCTCCATGTTCCATCCTTGCAATGCCTCCTCCTGATTCACCTATCGGAAGCTGAGCTTCCCCTGAAGTTCAAAGTTGGCAGATCCTGGAGCTGTTCCTCAGGTGAAATCTAATTTCTTGCCACCACCACCCCAAACCAACCTTCATTTCTCACCAGATAAGCCTTTGTGCCCATATGTGCAGCACAATTATTCATGAGTTTCCTCTAAGCCAACCCAGGATTCTCGCATCTCACTACAGTGTCAATGAGTCAGTTCCCATATCTTGATGAAGCCACAAACAATATCCTGAGACCATGTCCCCTATGATCCCCATGGATGTTTGTCTGTTAAATTGTTGTGACCACAGGCTGATTCTGTTGATTCTTACATGTCGATGATCAGACCTTTCTTCCTAGTCTGTCTTAGTCTGGAAGTTCCACGGAAACATGCAGCATCATGAGCACGTACAGAAGTTTACAGAACCATTCCACAGCATCAAGGTACTGGTCAAGAATGTGATTTTGAGGGGCCTCCTCCATTGCATGGAGGATTCTACCAACCACTCTCACTCCCACCCCCAAACACAGTGTTGGGGCTCTGTTTAAGCTTTGTCCTCTCCACATTTTGTCTTGACACATGCTGTGTGTGATAGTTAGGGTTTATGTCAATTTAGGTGGGCCAGGATTCTCCTATGGTAAGTTCTAACATAATGTGGTCAGCTCCCCCACGGTCTTCTGTGAAGCAGCTGAGAATTTGTGAGAACAGATCTCTTTAAACTTGTCAAAGCCTTGATATAAAAGCCAGATATAGAGGTTCTATTTAGGGTGTGCCTTACTCTTTATATAGACTGGGCGGAACTGTATCCTATTGGTTTGTCATATTGGCAGCTTCCTGTCACATTGCTTGATGAGTCCAGGAGCCAACAGCAGACAGACAGTCTTGGATCTAGTCAACTCTATATATATCAGTCTGTACAACTCCCTGCTTCAAGGTTCCTGCTTCCTATTCATTGGTCCCTGCAGTTCCATGAATTAGAAGGACCCTCACCCTTATACTTGATCCACAGAATTGAACCAACTGGATGGATCCACTTCTACAACTTGGTGGGCCATTTCTTGACTCACCATCTAGTTTTCTATATAAATCATCTTCTATAGACAGATATACAAGTGTCACTGGTTTTGCTTCTCCAGAGAATTCAGTCTACCTCCTTGGACTCCAAAGGCCCATGGATTGGGGGCTGTTTCTCTTTAGAGACCACACTGACAATAAGACTTCCCAGGGGACTGTGAGCAAGGCAAGCTGTGATGAGCACCCCATGTATGCGCTTCACAGTGGGATGCCCTCACCTGTGAAGATAGGAGGGCACACCTTTCCTACTCCAGAGGAACCTTGAGCTACAGCGAGCAGCCCCAGCTCAAAGAGAGTAAGCATGCTCCTCAAAGCCCTGCCCACCACCTCCAGAATCAACACACCCTCTTCTCTTACCAAGCTCCCTGGCCAGGGAAAAGTCTCATTGTTGCTGACTGGACAAAAGGTTGGGCCTCACCCGAGAGAGAAGCCATCTGTTCCAAAAGTTGGAAGCCTTGAAAACCCTTCAGAGCAGTTTTAGTCTTCACCCTGAATCCCACCAGTGAGATTCCACTCACCCACAACAACTAGACATGTCTTTAAGAACTGCCTCTCCACGTCCCCACCACCTCACTGGTCAGTGGGAAGCACACTACCCAGAGAAGAGATGTCCAATCCTTTGTCTTCAATAGAACATATTCCTTGAAATAGAGATAAAAACAAAACAAAACATGTCCATTGGGGCCATTCACCTGGGGAAACTTTGTGAGAAACAAAAAAATGGAAGAGAGGAATACAAAGTGATTGGGGAATCCTGGGTCACCAAAAAAGACCCTTGGAAGTAGGCAGAGGTGATAGGAGGTCCCCAAGTCACACGCTTCCACAGATTAGCCACATTGGACTCTCCCCGGCCTCTGGGGTGGTTGAAGTAGACACTGGGGTGATGCCTCTGGTCCTGAACTTAGTAACTGCCCACAGTGTGTCTCTCCCTCTGTAAGAAAGCCCACTCACTCAGTGGCTGTGGGCAGTGTAGATTCACCATCCTTTGCATTTACAGATGTGTGTCTGTGCACACATGTCAGCAGCACTCAGAAGAGAAAACTAAGGAGAAGAGTCTATGGTCCTATTCCCATGGCACAGAGAATGTGTCTATACTGATTGCATCTGTGAGTGAAGAACAGCCTGTCTAGCATCATTAAGCTCACGAGTGTTGACCTATCTGTCTATACTTACTAAGCTTCGGCGAGAAAAACTATCACTAAGACCAATGCTAGAACGACCAGCCTTTCAAACAGAAGCATCTCAAAATTACAATTCCCTG
The DNA here is from genome assembly GCA_004026705.1 of Nesogale talazaci. Classification (NCBI taxonomy): domain Eukaryota; kingdom Metazoa; phylum Chordata; class Mammalia; order Afrosoricida; family Tenrecidae; genus Nesogale; species Nesogale talazaci. The sequence continues at coordinate 16,061 of PVJH01032147.1, read as the reverse complement.
AGGACTAGTGTCAAACGAAGTCCATGTTCTACCCACCGGCCCTCTTTGTAATTTCTTCTGGCTATTTCTGTCTCCCCCCTCTAGCACAGGTACCTGTTACATACATATTTATACTCCTTTATTACCTTCTGGTCCCCAGTTCCACATCTGCCCACCCTTGTCTTTATCTCCCTGTATTCTCTGGGTTTCCATGGTCTTTTCTGTTGTTCTCTCTCTCTCTGTCTCTCTTTCACTCCCCTCTCTTCTCACAGGAGGAATATAGCATTGAACTAAACAAAATGCAGGTCTACCATGACAGGTTATTCATCCACTAGTATCTTAAGTCCTTGAGATCAACTTGATAAAGGAAAAAAAGACACTTCTTCTCTATAAGACAACAACAACATATATTGATCCTGAATCGGCTAATATGGAAGAAGCCCGTTGATAGCCAGCAAGCCTAGATGTTTGTCATTGGCAGTTAGTTCTAGCTCTATGTGCTGCTCCTGGGCTGAAGTTTCTCCACCAGAGAGAGGATCCATGGATTGCGAGACTCAAGTGTGTGCTTGTCCATCTGTGGAAACCACACACATTGCTCACGGACTAGGAAACCACTGTCCCACACTGCAAACCTGAAAACTGCACAGGCAATGGTTGCCTGTAGTCACAGCAAGGCCCAGGGCTGTGAAAGACCTCCACTCACAGACATCTTCCTGCACTGCCAGTCAGTGGCAGAGTGCTGTTCCCTCTCCAGTCCTGGGTGATGGCCACTGCCTGTGGGAGGTCTCATGCGGGGAGGGACAAACCCTACAAGCACCCTATCTAAACACCGGTTTGTTATGGTTATTAGTTTAATTTTTTTTCCTATATATGAAATTCAGGATAGGTAACAATATTTGGATTGATGTCTCATTGGGGGTGTGCTGGGGAAGGTTTTGGAGGTGGGGTGGGAGGGTTGCTAAGAAGGAGGAACACATGAACAAAGAAAATGCCCTGAAAGCGAGTGTAGTGATGATTGTAAAACTGTCCTTCATGTGATGGGGCTGGTGAATGGCACGATTCATGAACTATCTGCCAAGACAACTGTTAAAAAGTGGGCTATGGCGACGGATGTTTGGGATCCCCAAGGAGTCATATCTAGATAGACTTACTCAAACAATGACAAAGGGTGAGCACAGTGGATTAATAGGAGCCCACACCTTAAAAAAAATAAAAGAAGCTCACATGCCTGTGCGATCATGAGGGGCTGAAACAATCAGGCATCAGGCATCAAAGAACAAAAATCAAAATCAATGAACCAATTAACTCCCAATATCACTGAAGACAAATGGATACAGAGGCAAACAGAGTAGAAGAAAAGATGGTGCCCACCTACCAAATGATTGAATGTCTAGAGTCTCAAAAACTTGAAGATAAACGAGTGGCCATTCAGCATGGAGACAGTAAAGTCCACAGGGAAGAAGCACACCAGCATGTGTGATGATCAAGAGGGCCCAAAGGGAGCTGGTAGCAAGCATCAAAGAACAGGAATCACTTCATTACAAGTGAGGGAAGAGGCAGGATGGGGACCTAAGGCCCACTGGTGGGTAATTGGCCACCCCTTTACAGGCAAGCCACGGGAAGGAGACAGACTAGTCAAGGGGCAGCCAGGCAGTGATGATGTATACAAGTTTCCTCTAGTTCCTGAGGTCTCCCTACCCCCCAACCATCAGTGATCCCAACTCTACCTTGCACATCCGGATGGACTGGAGAAGGTACACTAGTGGAGAGTGGGGCTGGAGATATGGGAAAATCAGGATGGATGAGCCCCCTCAGGCTGGTAGTTAGATTGGAACTATTGGATGGGTGGAGAGAAGGTGGGGTAGAGAGACGGAACCAACTGCAAGGATCTACATATGACCTGTCTGGAGGATGGGCATCGGGGAAGTGGATTGATGGAGGTGTCGGACAGGGAAAGATACGACAGAACAATAATAATTTATAAAGTATTGAGGGTTGATGGGGGAGGGAGAGCAGGGGAACAGGGGAGGGGTTGGAGGAACTGATATCAGGGGCTGGGGGAAAGGGCGGATGTTTGGAGAATGATGATGGCAGTGGACGTGCGAGGGTTCTTGTCACAGTATGTATATTTATGTATTGGAAGGATGATGTACAAGCCCCTAATAAAATGATTTTTAATTAAAAATAAATAAATAAATAAATAAAAACTGCACTGGCGAGTCAAAGGCCAGGAAATTTGTGTGAAGGATAACACACACACACACACACACACACACAATGACAGAACTCTGGTCATTCTTGGCGGGCAGCAGGGACAGCTGAGCATCCAGTGCCGGTGGGAAAGCTGACACATCCACCCTGCAGCCCTGATCTCGCCATGTCAGACTGCTCTTCATTCAGAGAACAAGTGACACAAGCCTGAGGGGAGTTTGCCCACGATGCCCGCAGAGCTGCCTGGGGAAGCGGTGTACGTGGAAGAGCATGGCGTTCTTAGAGGAAAGGATGGAAAGGAGGAAACTCCACCTTGGGACATGCTCAGATTCAGATGGAGGCAGGTCAAGAACCAATGGCCAGACTGGGTGAAGTTTTTTCAAAGGCATAGTGGTCAAGAGTTGGGTTGGCAGTTCAAAACTGCCAGCTGCTTCCCTGGGGGTTTTGTACTCCCTTAAAAGTGACAGTCTCAGAAACCCACAGGACCGGCTCCCCCTGTCCTGTAGGGCCGGAATGAGGGAACATCAACCAGAAGGCAGGGAGCGCTGAGAACTTTATCGTCAGATATTTGGGTTCTGTCTCACATTTTAAAGGATTACAGTGAACAAGTGATGTTAATAAGATATATTGATTCAATTTTGACTATGGAATATATGACATATGTATTAATTCCAACTAATAACATTAAAAAAGTAGGTGCTGGAATCATTCATCTGAGAGGAAACTGTGTCCCCCTATATTCATGTACATAGGTGATTTAGTGATATATCAAACCTTTCAGATACAACGTAATTATACCTAAAGAATAAGATCATGATTAGAACATGCAAAAAACATTTTTTAAAAATGCACAAAGGTAAAAAGTTAATGTAGATCTAATCATTTCTTGGTTTTTATGAAGTGCTTAAAATAGCTAAAGCATTTCTCCTTTATACTAAAATTAGAAGAACCCTTCACAAAAGTGAACAAATAAATATGGCTATACATATTCATACTCACATTGGTGCTATGTGGATTTTTTCTGATTTAGAAAATTGTGATGCATCAAATACTATAATAACTTTTAATATCTTGAAAATGGATGCATCCACCCTATTAATATCAGAGCCTTTGAAACTCGAACTGCACGTTTTTGTTTTTTAATCTCATCAGATGGCGGTACTTCAAATTTAGGTGGCAAGATGATAAATAGGCCATTGTGTGCAGCTTTATTGTCTCTAGTACAATATGCGGCCAAATTAATTTGTATTGTGCATGATGCCAAGGGACCCTGGGTTAATGAACAGGGCACAGCGACACTGTATGAGTTATATGATTGGCTTTGTGGCAACCATGCCGAATTCCAATTAATCAAGCAGCCTACTTACTGGACCCTTTCCAGGCAAACGAAGGCATTTTCCAACCAGCCCCCTCTGCCCCCACCCCACTGCATGCTGAACTACTACTTGGAAAATGGACCCCAGGGAAACCTGTCCCCCAGTGCTTGGGTTGGACACCAGGGTCCCTGTGATAAGGGACATGGTTAACGATATACATTCATGCTGGCAACATTTCAATGTAGATCCAAGAAGGGAGGCATGTTCGTGCTTTGAAGCCATCAAGGTGGACCTTCAAGTTAGTTGAGTCCAGGCTGCCCCAAGGGGTGGGTACCGCTCTGCCCCCTTCCCCTGTCCTTTGCATCCACAAGTCAGTCCCTGCAGTCCAAATCCCTTTGTCCCTTTGTCCTCTTCCCAAAGATGCACCAAGGGGCTGAGCTTTCACTGAAGAGCTTTTTCTTGTCAGCTCTTCATGGGACGTGAACCTTCGGGAGGAAACTTGTTCAAGGTGGAATGCTACCCTTTGCTCTCCGTTACAATTATTGTGCAAATAAATCAAAGTTTGTGGTCACAGCACCGGGTAACTGTTAAATATTTGCTGAGCGCTCCAGCCCTGCACCGGCTGAATTTGAGTTTTCATTCTCAGATCACTGCACCTTATTACAGCAAATTTAGCATGTCACCTCCAGGATTTGCTCCCTGGAATCAGAAGTGCCCAAGAACAAGCTAAACACAAAGAGAAAATGTCCACTTTGCTTTAGCAGACATTCTGCAGCCAACACAAGCTAAGTGAGGGCGTGCGCATCACTTCCAGTGTATCTGTCTTTCCGGGAAGACCACAGACGAATCAATGCCTTTGTATTCTGCTGCTGGCAAAGACAAAGATCACACCAGGGATGGTCAGAGGAACAGGCAAATCTGTCTTGAAAGGAGGACAGGATGTGACAAGTTGGTCCTTTGGACATGCGACCAGGAGAGACCCCACCTTGGAAAAGGGCATCTTGCTTGATACACTAGCAGGGCAGCAAACACAAGGCCTGAACCCCCGGTCTTTCCGACAGTGAAAAATCAGTAAGACTCCACTTCAATTCTCTACTGCTCCAACATTACATACTCATCTAAAGGTGTAAAATGTCAGTAGATACTTGTGGTGATTTTCCCCTCTTTGACCCAAAGGGAAAACCAAAGGTAAACTCCTTGTATAAATAAAGTAGGGGTCTAAAGTGTCAACTGACCAATGTAAATGTCTGTTTTCTCAGTGGGACAGTGAAGGGAAGACGTTATAAGTGCAAGGGACACTCTGCCTCTTCTGTGAGGAGCTGTGTCCACAGACCCTAGACTAGTGTGGTGGCCAAACATGTTTATATTGGTCGACATCACTGCCATACAGTCTTCCACCCACACCTTTCCTACTCCAGAGGAGCATGGAGCCACAGCAAGCAGCCCCAGCTCAAAGGGAGAGAGCATGCCCCTCAAAGGCCCGACCACCACCTCCAGAATCAGCACACTCCCTTCTCTAACCACTGTCCTCTTAGGCGACCCTCTACTCTAAGTGCAGTTTCTCTGTGGGATTCTCCCCCACCAGGGACCTTCCCCGAGGGCAGGGTTCATGCATCTCCCCCTTGCCCTCTGCCCAGTCTGGCCTGAGAAGCAGCTCTGGTGATCTCGATGGACTCCTTAGTCCTGGGTGTATTGGGAAGGGCTGAGTTGTTAAGGATGCAAAAGATGAATGGCTGAGTATTTAATTCAATTTTGCTGGAGGCACTAAATTTGCAAAGTCATTAACCCATTGTCATAGTTATGTAGTATGACTCCAACAGAAGCAAGAATACAAGTGGATGGCTGCCACAGATGGAAATGGATTCGCCCTGAACTGCGGAGGTTAGCAGTGGGAGTGCCCAGCACTGACAGGAGGGGTGAATGCTCTCTGTCTACTAGGGGACAGAAGCCTGGGGTTCTAGGACCCGCCCTTGTTTGTGGGTGGTCCCGAGACGCTCTTCCTTTCCCCACATCTTTCTTTTCAATTTCCTGTGAGAAGAAAGCAAAGCAGCCATACCCTGGGAAGCCTCTAACATCTGACCCAGAACTTGACCTATGCAAGGGTCTTGCATGTCATGCCAAACCCTAACTGTGGGCGGGCCGATCACATTCAGGGTACTTTGTGGGGTTAAGCACATTACACAACACCCCAAACACTGAGAACCATGCCCTGGTCAAGTGCACCCAGACTCCTCCAGTGGGTGCCATGCACCCCCAGACACTGCACTTTCAAGGGGCTTTCCACCTTACTCTTTCTGCGGGCCTGCATCCCCAGCTGAGAGGGCTGCAGAGGAAGCTCAGCACAGGCCGGCAAGAATGAGGGAGGGCCACTCCTCCTGAGCTGATCTCGGGACCTCTCATCAGACAGATGCAGCAATCACACTGGAAATGGTCCTAGCGCTGTGGTGGTGGACATTGCTAGGTGACATTGAGTCAGTTCTGCCCCATAGCAGCCCTACACACAAGAGATCGAAGCACTGTCTGAACCTGCACCCCACACACAATTGTTCCTGTGCTTGAGCTGGTTAGGGGCCTCCCTCTTCTTCACTGTCCCCACTTTACCCAGCATGATGTTCTTCTCTATAATGGATAAGTCAAAGACAGCTTTCTCCAAGGGAGGCGTCTGGGAGGGAATGCGCTTCCCTGTTTCTATTGGTTTCTTTTATGTCACTGTAAATATTTTACACTTCCACATGCTTAGACACGTCCTTTAGTATCTGAGAACATACATGCAGCAAACCAGGAGCTCTAAGTGCACTTTGTGTGGGGTAAGTGTTGGGTTGTGAAGCACAAAGGTAGCAGTTCAAAACCACTAGTCCTCCAGTGACTGAAAGATGAGGCTGCCTGGTACCCTTCGACTGTCTCGGGCCCCTACATAGAGTCGCTCAGAGTAGGAAGCAGCTTGATGGCAGTGGGTTTGGTTGTGGCTTTGAAGTGGACAAGTTCAAGTCAGAGAACAGGAATCAGCAGCAAAGGGAAAACCAAGATAAATACTGCAACAGGCCTGACAGCACAGTGTCCAAAGCCAGAGACCGAGTTCCTGACTTTCTCCTGGTTGGGAATTCGTGGCCCAACCATTGATAGTCCATTAACTTAGTTACATTAGGAAACCAAAATGCAAACCAAAAGCAGGTGGGCTGAGTTTTCCCCGATGGAGCGCAGGGCAGAGCCATGGTCCCGCTGTCCTTCCCAAAAGCTCTGAAAGTTTTCTTGTAAATCACGTCTTGCAATGATGTTCTTGTAAAATATTCGAGGTAAGTATGAGATCCTGCCCTTATGACATGCATGAGGAGGGGAGAGCATGATTGGTCTCCTCTGCTTCCCAGAAAGGGGGTTTTAGCCCTCAGGTATAGACCATCCATGAAACAGGAAGGTCGTGGGTTGTGCCCAGCAAGCTCCACAGAGGTCGGAGTCCCTCTGTCTGCACACCACACCCCCTGCAGCAGATCAGCTGGAGTGCACCCATCCTGGCTTGCTGGTAATCCTGCAATCAAGTCTTCTTTCCCTATCTGTGGAGAACTCTTCTGGACTGGGGATAGATACTCTCTTGCACTTAAATCTCAAAAACTGACTGACTGTTGGCCAGAAGGTAAATGCATGATTTCCTGAAGAACAAGTCCTGCGGCTGTGATGGTCTGTGTCTGGTCTGTGATGGATGTGTTCATATCGCTAGAGGCCTATGGTGGGATGGGTAAGCGCTGGGCTCCTAATGAAAGGTTAGTGGTTTGGACTCACGAGCCGGTCTGCAGGAGAAAGATGTGTATCTGATCTGTAGCGATTACAGCCTGGAAAACCCAAGCAGGCAGCTGGACTCTGACACAGAGGATCCTTCCTCGATGTGCATTAGAGCTTAAATTCTGAGCACTGCATTTGTGGAAGGCAGGGATTTGCAGCTGATGTTCCTGTTAGATGCTACTGAGTTGGTTCTGACTCACAGTGACCCATGTAAGCACGGTGCACAGTCCTGTGACAATCTCTCAATCACTGCAACATTTGAGCCCATAGTTGTAGCCACAGAGTCAGTCAACACTCGGGGTCTTCTTTGTGACCCAGCCTCTGCTTTACTGAGCATGATATTCTTCTCCAGGCACTAGTCTCTCCTAATGAATCTTCCAAAGTACCTGAGATGAATTTCCTCATCCAGGCATCAAAGGAGCAGAGTGACTCTCCTTCCTCCTACACGGATGGGTTTGTTGGTCGGTCCGCCCTGGAGACTTGCAATAGTCTTTGCCAACACCGTCTTTCAAAGGCTAGTGTTCTCTGCTCTTCCTTACTCATTTTTCTGCATTCACTTGCATAGAAGGCCAATGAAAATACAGCCTTGGGTCAGTTGTCCCTTAGTCCTTAGAAGAACCCCCTTGCCCATCAGCATGGTCTTGGGCAACAGTCCTGCTCACAGCATGATTGTGGTAGGAACCCTGTATCCACTTTGGGTCTCTACACAGAGTCAGTCTCCATTGAATTCTCACTGTCCAGTGACTGGCAATGGAAAAGAGAACAGGGCTTTCTTGACAGGGGACCACCCTGACTAGTCTGGAGGGACAATGCCACCCTCAGACACAGGCCTAGACTTGCCCTTGATGGGAACCAGGGTATCAGGTTCTCCTGATCATGAGTCCTACCTTAACCGAAGTGATGTAGGACCTTGAGCCAATCCTGTGAACCTTTCTAATCTGTAATTGGGGACATGGTTCATCATGGACCCTTCCCCACACCTGTAACCCCTTCTGTGACTCCAATGAGTTGATCTGCCCCCAGGCACAACTTTGAGACAAATCTCTTTTGTTTTCCAGTCTCTAGAACAAGCCACATGGCCATGAGCCCATTGAAAGCTGTCAAAGCTGCCTGCTGAAAAACTCACTCATTTTGAGGTTCATTTTTACTGGTCTGTTCTATGTCCTGCTTAAGACTGAATGAAGAGGGCATTATTAACTATATTTTAATCCGGGGTCTTTTTCTCCTCCAACAAGTGGCAATGAGGTTGGCTTGGTTTGGTTCCATAGATAGCCTGTTGGTCTCAGCCAGTTTAGGACTGAAACCAAGAAGCAAGTCGTCACATGGTGCCAAATGTCAAGCAAGTGCTAAAGAATGCTTTTCATCTTTATTTTGGTAAACAGCATCAACAAGAACAACAACCAAACAACAACCATGCAATCTGGGGCCAGAATTTCCCACTGGCTGGCAGTGTCCCTTGCTGCCCGTGATGTTGCGAATTTCCACTGCAGCAATAAATGTTATACATTTAATTATTTACACTGCATTAATGGAACCAAATGTTATTAAATTTTCAATAAAGCATAGATACTGGTTCTTTTCTGGAATGGGAAGGGAAAGTCCCCATTGTCATTTTTGTCGCTGGGGTTTTGCATATTCCACAGACTGGCGGGCCAGACACTGACCCAGGCTCCGAGCTTCCACCCTGCCCAGTCAAGGTCTCAATGACAAGACTGTCCTTCTTCCAGTCACCTGCACTCCCAGAGTCAGCCATGAATCGCCCAGGAGTCCCTGTGGACCACCCTGGACTTTATTTATTTTTCGACTATTTACATTGTGAGTTTTAAATCCTCATGACTATGTCACAAACAACATTGGGTTGAGTTGGTCCTGTGGAAAGTGGGATGCAGCTTTCTGGGCCTGGAGTGATTGTTCTTCAAGAGGAAGCTTCTCCTATAGGATCTATGGTCCTCAATACAAAAACGAATAAAGAGACAAACAAAATAGGAAAGAAGGATTCAATATCGCATAGAAAACAGAAGAAAAGGATAGTAAGAGTTACCCACCGATATTCGAAGACCCCTCCTACCTCTGCATCATCTGAAATCTCATAGGCCCTTACCGAGAAAGGGTAAATAAATGAGGCCTATTCCCCAAGACTTAGTTCGCAAATGTATTCCTCTTTCTCTCGGCTAGCCAACGTGGCTCCCAGGGAGTGAGACTGATTTCACGGAGCAGGAAGAGCTGGAGGAGTCAAAGACAATCTCCACGTTCTGTTAGCAGTGATGGCAGGAGCTGTTCTTAGGTGAGGCAGAGGGTGTGAACCAGGCAGGACAATGGTTGAACGAGAATGTAATTGCAGGAGGGGGAGCCAGGGGGCACAACACACACAACCCTATCAGGAACTAACAGAGCTCTTTCTGATTGGCAGGGTTTTGTATGGTCAGTCTGTTATCAAAAGAACCCTGACGTTTCTCTCGAAAGACCACAGACCTTTCAAAATAACTCCGTTTTCAAATCTGCAGACATCTAGGGGCTGGCAGGGATAAACGTTTTACAAAATTAGTTTTTTCAGGGGGGCTTGGTGGTAAGCATTCCCTCCAAGGAGGGGAGTGGACCACAGGCCTCTAGGAACAGCTGGCTGCCGTCTAATCACAAAGTCTGATTAGCTACAGGCAGTTAGATTTTCCCAAGAGTAGGTAAAAGGAAAAACTAAGGCCGAGGACATAAAAAAGAATGAAAAGGAAAAGAGATTTTTGATGTCAGATGGGGTCTAATCTGGACCTTGGTCAGCCAGCAGTGTGAAGCCTGGAGATTTGGGGTAGACTTACAGAGGTAGTCATTTGTATTTGGTCAAAAGAACCTCTGTAATTGGTGCTGTCCCCACCTGAGACATGAAGATGATGGAGTAAGGAAACAGCATACCTCAGGACAGAAAGTCCCAGTCACTGTCCTGCAGTGAATTCTGTCCTCAGACTATGTGGCTGGACCACCCATGGGATTTGGCCTACTCCCACCATGCTGAGACTGAATGTGATAAATTAAGAAGAGGATTAAGTGTGGGAGGCAGGCTTAAGCACCTTCATCTCATCACAGCTGCTGCTACGTTACGTGAGCAGGGAGGTCAGCCTGGGGGGACAGGGGTGTCCTTGCTGTGGCCTGCATCATCCTTTATCTTAGATGATGGGTGGACAGAAGGTGAGTGAGAAGAGAGAGAGATAAGAGGAACACACTGCCACCCAGGAAGAGGAGCCTGCCAAAGAACAAGTCCTTCAGGACCAGGGCCCCTGTGCTGAGAACCAACTAGACTCAGGGAGAAACAGATGCCAGGACCCATAGAGACCTCCCAGGTCTACAGATCCCAAAAGGCTACAAGAACCTTTCCTCCAAACTTCAATCCAACAGGCAAGGCTTTCCCCTAGAGCCGGCAACTTGAATTCTAACTCCTATGCCTTGCCCACTGTGCAAGAATAAATACATCTGCCAAGGCCATGGGGGAAGGTGTTGACACTGTAGCTGCACTAGAGAACTGGGCCCAGTACTCTGCACAGTGACAATGCTCTGTGCACCAGGATTCCACCCACCTGGGGAAGCGTGGAGATGCTATAGGCACGGGGGTGCTATACGTGCTAATATCAGTGTGCGAGGAAACACTGGTCGTCTGTGATGAATGAAGCAGCTCAGGGTGTTACAAAAGATTGCCAAAAAGCACAAAGCACACTCGCTCCCAACCCAGGGGTATTTTCTGACTAAGAAGTCCATGCTGTCGCCGGGCACCAGACCCGCAGACGTATAGAGACCCACTTTCTCGGAAGGAGGTAGGGTGGGGACAGCTAGCATGCTAACCTCCAGTCCACGAGTAATTAGTGACAGTGTACTTGGAATGGAAGGTGTTTTCACTGCATTAATAAGTCATTAGCGCCAGTATATAAATGGAGTGACTTTGCTTGAGAGCGATGGTGAGCCGAGAGCCTGCTCAGAACCAGGCATGGGGGAGGCAGCACTGGGCCGGGCCTGTCTGTGAGCTGGGCCCTGGCTGCCTGGGGATGGACTCTGCTGGCTTCAGTATGAGAATCAGGTCAGACAATGGTCCTTCTCGCACCCACTGGCGTGAAGTCAATGCTGAGGACAAAGGACTGCCTCTGTGTGGATCTTCATGGGAGCAGGAAGCCTCATCTTTCTCCTGAGAGCACCTGAGGGTTTGGAACTCCTGACCCTCTGTGACAGTTACATCATCTCTGTCAACATGAGGGTATGGAATCTACCCTGTCGAACAGGTCAAAGCATGATGATGTCTTTTGGGGGGCATGACCTTCTCATGAGGATTCTGGGAAATTCCTCTCTTTCACCCTGGAGGTGGCCACAGACTCCCTCTCTGCTTTCCCTTCCTGCTGTTGAGTCACTCAGAGAGCTGGAGGAGCCAAGGGGAGACTCATGATAGTGCTGAGATGCTTCCAGCACCACTGGATGGATACACAAGGCGTTGCACCCACTGGCCTGTGATCTTCCCACATTAGACATCATTGCAAAAGCTGCACAAGTCTGAAGAGGAACTCATGTGCTAATATCAGACTGATGGACTTGGTCTGGATCAGACAGGGATGTTTTATTGATGCATAAACACTTCTTGATATAAATTTCTGTCTTAGACACATGAATGTCACTGGATTTGTTCCTCTAGTTGACCTGGACTAACACACCCTCTATGCCAAAAGGGCTGTGGCCCAGGTCTCTGGGAAAATGTAGTTCTACAAAAGCCCTCAAATGAGGAGGTTCTGATACCCTAGATGGGGCAGTTTCGACACATCCTTGATGAAGCAGAACAGCTATGGCGGACATCTCCATTGAGTAGTCACATTTTCTGCAGAGTGGGAACTCAGGTCAAAGGACCAGGCATCTGGGATGTGAGCCTAACAAAGATGAGTCTGTCCCTAGAAATACACTAGACCTTGACCCATCTGTACACATGTCCTCAGATCATTATCAGAGATCCCACATAACATGGATGATCAGTCATCTTCAAAGCAGCCAGTTAACTTGCACTTTCCTTAATCAAATACTCTCAGGCTTGAGTCCACCCATATGTATGGTGGTCAGATTTGGAAAAATCCACCAGTTCTCACCCATCCAAAATAGGGCTGAAGCCTTCAGCTGAGCAAGACACTTCAGTTAGCCCCTGGCTAATTGCATGTCCTGGGTGTATCATGGCAGCCCTCAGAGTCTGAGGTCTCTGTCTGCCCCACAAGTATATTCGTCCACATTCTCAGAGTGACCTTCCTTACCAAACACACATCCTACACACAGGCCACAGTACCACTTCCTACCTTCCCGGACTGAGTGGGGCCCCTGGGCCCCTGGTGTGGAACCACAAAGACTTTTTTCTAAACTTGCAGGTATTGGAGAGACACTGACTACAGAGTCATCAATACTTGGAAACAACCATGTTTGTGCTTCTCCTGAAGGCAGATGTAACATCCGACAAGTCCTGTCTGTGTCTCTTTGTGAGCAAGAACAGAGCAGTTTTTTATACACATTCATTTTTGCATGACTCAAATCCCAGATGCCTGCTCCTTCTCATGGAAGCCGGGCATCTCAGCAGGGCATCCTCAGGGTGGAGAACTGGGAATTGAGGTGAAGGCAATGTGGCCCAGGTGAGACCTGGTAACATACTCTCTCCCTACATGCTAAATGCCCCTGTCAACTGCCTGGTCTTTCACAGGACTCTGGGCACCATGTGCAGTGTGTGGACCTCATGGCATAGACCAGAGTTTCCCAAACTTATATGGTCTACTGTTGTCTTAAAAAAAAATTCCTCATGGGCTGAGCCCCAGTGGCGTAGTGGTTGTGCACAGGACTGTGGCCCACTGGGGTGGAGGTTCTATTCCAGCTCCATGGAGCAAAGGCTGGGCCTCCTACTCCCACCATCTGAGGGCAGTGATGGCTCCCCCCCAAAAAAAATTCCTCATAACCTCCCTAGCAATGAAAACCTTTTGTACTCCACCCCAGAATCCAGGATAAAATATAAGTATCTGCTCTTACAATGCCTTTAGATCATTCTACACACCACTGGGGGCCAGTGGCACCCACTTTGGGAAACTATGACAGACCATGTAATGACAGAGAGGACCCCCCCAGAGTAAGTGTATGGAAGTATATACCCTTTTAGGCCAAAGTAGAAGATCGGAAGCATTCTTCCCCAGCATAAGATGCCAAGCACCTTCCTCTAAGAACTGCTCGCCTGGATAAACCTGAAGAGGGCTCATGGAACGCAGTCCTTGAGGCCCAGACTCATAGACAGCTGAACATCACAGTCCGCTCCAGAATGACTTCATTGTTTCATGTGGCCCTTTCTCCTCATCAGTCAACAACAGAAGTATGTCCTCACAGATTGGTTACATGACACTGAGTTGGTTTCCATGCATAGCGACCCTGTGGGACTGGATCAAACTGCCCGCCTGGGTCTCTCAGACTGTAAATGTTTCCAGGAGTCAAAAGCTTCACCTTTCTCCTATGAAGTGGCTGGTGGCTTCAAACCGCTGACCCTGCCACTGACAGCCCAGTGTGCAACCACCATGCCAGCAGGGCTTAGAGATCCCCGTGAAGCTTTCAACATGCACACGGCTACAGATAAGATCCACAACACAGGGAATCCTGGATAGATAACCCCCTCAGGGACAACAAGGAGAGTAGAGATACCAGGGGGATTAGAGGAGGGTGGGGGAGAAAGGGTGAAGGGATCACAAGGATCAACCAAGAATTCCCTCCCAGGGGTTGAATAATGGAAAAGTGGGTGAGAGGTGATGTAAGATATGGAAAAAATAATCTCTAACTTATCCAGGGTTCATGAGGAAGGGTGGGCAGAGGGACAAAGGGAGGGAATGGGAGCTGACACCCGGGGCTCAAGTGGGAAGAGAAAGCTTCGAAAATGATGTTGGCGGCATGTATGCAAATGTGCTTGCACACTGGAGGAATGTATGGATTATGATAAGAAATGTAAGAGTCCTAATAAAAGTATTTTTTAAAGCTGTCATCAATGATTTTAAATGTCACTTTAAAATCTATTTACATATCAACGCAGTTGATAATCGAGACTCCTTTCTATGAAAATGAACAAACACACACACACAAATCACACTCCACGTGGCAGGATTCCTGAACACTCATCCTTCTCAAAGATGGGAGGCGATGCTTGTCTTTTGATCAGAGTGGGTGGAAATTAGCGTGCAGGCCTCTTAAAAATATGCGAGCATTTGATCGAGGCAGGGGCAGGTCAGGATTGCTTTTCAAAACATCACCCTTTCCTACTACACGCCAGCCCTCCCTGCCACATGCACCCACCTCCAGAAGACCAGTGGCCTGCCTCAGCATCAGACCATCTGTGGTTCTCAGGCTGTAGCCACCAGCCTCCTCTTGAGAAACCGCCCTTTCTCCTGTGGTTCATTTTGTGACTGCTTGGCAGCCTCCTCTGGCCGAGAGAATCTTATGTGATTGAAAATTTCAGATGTCCAAGAACTCATTCCGAGAAACCCCGGGCCAATTGTACCATCCCCGAGTACAGACTCATGTCTTCCAAGTTCTAATCTCAGTTCTAAAAATTCCATTAACATCAAGCGGAATGGTTCAGAGTCTGTCCCCCCTATCTTGCTTCTCTGCCTCCTTTGCCTGGATGTCGGTCTCCCCCTAAATCAGCCTGATTCTGTGGGCCTCGCCATGTCTCCCCCAAAGGGCACAGAGGTGACTGGACATGGTGAGCTGAGAGCATCTCCCGGCGAGAACTGCTTTGGGTCTCCATGCACCAGGTCCCCTGACACAGCTTCAAAGTAAGGGAGTGAGTGTGTGGCCCCTTCGTCCCCAGGGGAGTGGCCAACTTCCTAGAGGGGCAGCATGTAGGCCACACAGGTCAGAGGAACAGGTAGGCAGGAATCAGAATGCCTCATGAGTCCCTGCACAAGCCTGCCTTTCGCTGACTGACCACGACCTGGCCTGACGAATTGGTCCACCAGGTAAGAGTACAAACGCCACCCTTGTCCTCAACACACATCCTCTAGCTGCTGAGGCTTCCCGGGGAGGACTTTTAGGTCCCTTACATTCGAGAGCAGAATCATTGGATGATATATCCAGTGCAGTACTAGGCACATGAGAGAAAGTTGGAGGTTCTAATCCACCCAGAAACTCCACCAATTGAAGGGGGGACCCACTTCTGAAGATTTGGCCACTGGCAGCCTGAAGGCATGGGAGAAGGCATTATGAGCTGTCATGTCACCATGACATCCCCTGCTTCCTGCTTTTGCAGCTGAGAGAGCAGAGAGAGTTGGGGGTGGGGAGCAGACTTCGCTGTGTGGTAGAGGGTCCCATGGCTCAGACACGGGGCTCACCTCAGTGGGCTAAAAAGGAGGCTGCATATTCCAGTGGGGATTCACGGTCTCCCGGGGAACCCCAGCAAGGGAGGTGGTTTGTTTGTTTGGGTCTGGCTCTGCGGAGACTGAGAAAATCCAGCCTTTATGGATGAGTCAGGCTCTGCTTTCAGAAATTGCCCGGGCCGCCTTTCAGCTCAGCTCTCGGCAATCGCATGACCGATGTACTTCTCTGCAGGTAAGGCAGGCTGCTGGAATTAGGTCATTCCTCTGAAGTCCCGAGGCAGCAAGAGGGACTCGGGGACAGATATGCGACTCGGGGCGGGTCCTTGGATTTCAATTTGTGGCTGTGATTGTGCAATTAGATGAAAATCCATCTGGGGAATTCGAGGGAAGCACCTTGCTATTGCCTCTGCCTGCCTCTGTCTGAACACCCCCTCCCCCCCCC